>BPTQ01000008.1:171622917-171829137 GCA_019973895.1 Chrysanthemum seticuspe
TACTTGAAACGTTATTTCAAACTATTGTCAAATTCCAACGGACAGTACACAGCCCTTGTAGGCGACTTAAACTGTTATCAAACTTTATTGCAAAGTTCATTGGCACTGTCAGGTTCGGGAATGATCACTTCGCAGCTATCATGGGCTACGGAGATTATGTCAATGGGAACATCGAAATCAGCAGGGTTTACTATGTGGAAGGCCTCAGTCACAATCTGTTTTCAGTAGGTCAATTTTGTGATGGAGATTTGGAGGTTGCTTTCAGGGAGGAAACTTGTTTCATTCGTGATCTACAAGGAAATGACCTTATGTCTGGCTCGCGTAATTCTAGTCTCTACACTATCTCTATGCAAGACATGGTTGCTTCCTCTCCCATCTGCTTACTTTCAAAGGCAACATCTACAAAATCCTGGCTATGGCACCGTCGTCTCTCACATCTAAACTTTCAAACCATCACCAACCTTGCTCGACACAAACTAGTTGAAGGACTCCCACGATTCCGGTATTCTAAAGATCACCTGTGTTCAGCTTGTGAACAAGGGAAAAGCACTCGTGCTCACTTTCCTTCAAAGGTGGAACACAGCTCTCAGCATGTGCTTCATCTTCTTCACATGGATTTGTGTGGCCCGATGCGCGTGCAAACAATCAATGGCAAACGCTACATCTTAGTAATTGTTGATGACTACTCACGATGGACTTGGGTCTACTTTTTTCGAAGCAAAGACCAAGCTCCACAAATGATCATCACCTTTCTCACAAAAATACAGGTTCAGCTCCGCAACACCGTCAGGATAATCAGAACAGACAAAGGAACTGAATTTGTTAACAAAACCCTTCGTGAATTCTATGAGAAAGTGGGAATTCAGCATCAAACATCTATTGCACGTACACCTGAACAAAACAGAGTTGTTGAAAGACGAAACCAAACGTTAGTGGAAGCTGCAAGAACAATGTTAATCAATGCTAAACTTCCAGATTACTTATGGGCAGAAGCTGTATCTACTGCATGCTATACTCAAAACCGTTCTATGATCACAAAACGCCACAACAATACACCTTTCGAGCTTATACACAACCATAAACCGAATCTCAAACACTTTCATGTATTTGGATCCATGTGCTATCCGAATAATGATCGTGATGACTTTGGAAAACTCAAAGCCAAAGCTGATATTGGAGTCTTTATTGGATACTGTGATAATTCTAAAGGTTTCCGAATCTGGAATCGTCGAACTAAGGAGGTAATGGAAACGATTCATGCTCATTTTGATGAACTCACGGAGATGGCTTCTGAGTATAACAGCTTAGAACCCGGTCACAACCGCTTAAACTTCCCTCAACCCCCATCATCAGCTGAACAAAGCCCCCAGCTCACTCGTCAACAAATGGAAAGGTTATTTGCTCCTCTGTTCAGTAACGATATTGATGAACGTGCTCCAGGTGTATCCGCTGTTTCCGCTGCACAACCTGATAATATTCCTATACCTGATACACCTGCTACAACAACTACTGTTGAAGATGCACCTACACCAGTTGACTCTAACATAACAGTTGAACAAACCGCTTCCAATAATGATGAACCGGCTGATGATATTCTGAATGAAGTACCCCTACCTGCAGATTTTGATCCAAATGCGTTCTTTAACCCGTTTGCTAATGAGACTGCTACACCAGATGTCGCGGAATCTTCAACAAACCATTTGAATCCTCAGAATCTGCACAATGTATACCAACATCAACCCTCTACACATAGATGGACTAAAGACCATCCTCTGGCTAATATTATTGGCAACCCGAATCAACCAGTCGTTACGAGACAACGTCTTCACACAGATGGTGAACATTGCATCTATGCACTCACTGTCTGCCAATCTGAACCTAAAAACATTAAAGATGCAATGACAAAAGATAACTGGATTGAATCCATGCAAGAAGAACTCAACCAATTCAAACGTCTTGAAGTATGGGAACTGGTTGAAAGACCAACAGGGGTCTACGTCATTGGTCTCAAATGGATTTGGAAAAACAAATTGGATGCTGAAGGGAATGTTATCCGAAACAAGTCACGGCTAGTTGCTAAGGGTTATCGTCAAGAAGAGGGTATAGACTTTGAAGAATATTTTGCTCCGGTTGCTCGTCTTGAGGCTGTTCAGATCTTTCTCGCGTTCGCGGCTCATATGAATATGACGGTCTTTTAAATGGATGTCAAAACTGCGTTTCTCAACGGACAACTGAAAGAAACGGTTTATGTCAGCCAACCCGAAGGATTCGTTGATCCAGAATGCCCGAACCATGTCTACAAACTGAACAAAGCTCTTTATGGTCTCAAACAAGCCCCTCGGGCATGGTACGATAAGCTATCATCTTTCCTCATTGCTAATAATTTCACCAAAGGTTTGGTTGACCCAACTCTTTTTATACAATATCACGGGGCACATATCTTAATTGTTCAAATTTACGTGGATGACATCATTTTTGGGTCTACACATAAAAAGTTTTCAATCGCTTTTGCAAAACTAATGAAGAAAAATTTTGAAATGTCCATGATGGGTGAACTTACATTCTTTCTAGGATTGCAAGTTCATCAATCACCCCGTGGTATTTTCTTAAATCAGACCAAATATGCCCTTGAACTGTTAAACAAATTTGGAATGACAACCTGTGACACTTATGCCACACCAATGGCTCATACCAAGAAGCTAGATGTTGATTTACATGGGAAATTAGTTGACCCCACCAAATACCGAAGTATTATTGGGTCTCTCATGTATCTAACAGCTAGCAGACCTGATATTGTCTTTGTCATTTGTAAGATATAACTTTTCACATACACATCAAACCATAACACAAAGTAGCATATAGATGGAATTCTAGAGAGATAAAGTTAGAGGTTTAGGGAACTTAGTGAGAGAAAGTGAAAGATATTATTATGAGCTCCAACTCTCTACCTTGGAAGGTAGAGAGTATTTATAGTCTTACATAAATCGCCACACATCGGGCTGTGGATCAGGCATACAGTGGGTAAAGACCCGTCCGTCCTCCACGGTGTTACTTAACTAAATACTACTAAACCTAAATGAACTACGACTACGAGCTTTCTAACGATTACATATACTTGAGGTGTCCGACTCTTTAATACCTGGAATTTCTAATTCCTAACACGTACTGTAATTAATTCGAATTCTGATACTATTTGCAAACCTTGTACTGGTGACTGCTTGAATTCTGTTTCTAATCATGAATGTGATGTTAATGTTCTGCCTAATGATGTTAATCGTCCAGTTAATATTGTTAATGCTAAAATTCATGCTAAGAAGGCTAAAAGGCAAAAACGAAAGAAAGTTAGAAAACAGTGGAAACCCACTGGAAGAACATTCAGTAAAATAGGCTTCTATTGGATACCTGTTGGTCATAAGACTAATCAATTAATGCCCACTAGAAAATGGATGCCTACTGGTAGAACTATTCCCTTAAGAAGTGATCACACTGTGAACAAGGTTAATACAGAAACTAGTACTGCATCTATTCACAATGATTCCATTGCCTCACTTTCTGATATGAATGCTTCTATTTCTGATGTGGGTGGTCCAACCATTGTAACTAACCAAATGGAACCCATTCTTGCATGGGGATCCCAATTATCCAGTTATCCATTCTTGTCTGTGTTCAACTGCAGATCGTTCAAATCGTTTTGTGGTACCTGGACTCAGGCTGTTCCAAGCATATGATTGGAGACCGGTCGCGGCTCATAAACTTCGTGAGCAAATTCATCGGGACTGTTAGATTTGGTAATGGTCATTTCGGTGCTATTATGGGTTATGGAGATTATGTTGTTGGTAATAGTGTCATCTCCAGAAAAATGACATTTGTCCCATCATTGACATTTGAAACTTTGAACTCATTTCATTTGAAAAACGATCACATTCCATTGGGTCTGTCGAGGCAAAAATAATATCATCAACATAAATTTGAACATGAATTAAATGTTTGCCTGACTTCCTGGTGAACAATGTAGGATCAACTGCTCCTTTGATGAATCCGGTTGATAGAAGAAACTTTGACAGTGTATCATACCATGCACTTGGAGCTTGCTTTAAACCGTAAAGAGCCTTCTTCAAACGATAAACGTGAGTAGGATGCTCTTGATTCACAAATCCTTCAGGTTGGCTGACGTAGACGACTTCTTTAAGATCTCCATTCAGAAATGCCGTCTTTACATCCATCTGATAAACTACCATGTTCTTACTAGCAGCATTAGCCAGAAAGATTCTGATTGCCTCGATTCGAGCAACTGGAGCAAAAGATTCTTCAAAGTCTATACCCTCCTCTTGACGATATCCTTTAGCAACTAATCGAGCCTTGTTCTTCAACACATCACCATGCTCATCAAGTTTTACTTTGAAGATCCATTTTAGAGCTATAATCATAGCACAGTCTGGAGCAGGTACTAGCTCCCATACATCAAGACGATCAAACTCATGAATTTCATCTTGCATGGCATTGAACCAGCTATCTTCATTCATAGCAGTTTTAACATCTTTTGGTTCGATCTTAGATAGTACGGAGTTGAAGAAGCACTATAAGGCATCGGTTGCGAGTTGTTTCCGGGTTGATACAGGATGAGAGGGATTTCCAATGATGTTGTCTAATGGATGATCGTGAGTCCATTTTCTGAGGTTTTCATGTGGCAGTTGTTGAGGAACTGAAGTAGCTAAGTCGATGTCTCCTGAAGAAGATGGTTCTGATGATGATTCAGGAGTAGCAAATATGTTTTCAAATGGAGCATCTTCAGGAGTAGCAAAGGGATTAACTTCATCATTGATGCCAGAAACATTTCCATGATGTACATTTGAAGAATGATGATTTGTTGATGAGACTGAAGGATCAGCAGCGGGTGCTTCTTGACTTAAAGATATTGAGACTGAGGGATTGACTTCATTCACTGGAATATGAGCATCCTCTGTTGTAGGAATCATTACCTCATTAGTAATTTAATCATACAGTTCATCAAACATAGGATCAAACAATTTCTTTACATCATCTTCAGATGGAGGTACATATGGAGTTTCTTGAGAGGAGTTTGGAACAAGGGATGAACCAATGGGACTGTTTTGAAGTGCGGGTCCTGAGCTGGAGTGTCTAGGAGCCATTTGACCGGTCAGCTCATCAAACGTTACGTGAATTGTTTCCATGATGTTTCGGGTTCTTTTGTTGTAGATTCAGTATCCCTTTTTGTTTGATGCATATCCTACAAATACTCCAATGTCAGCTTTGGCCCTAAGTTTGCCTAAGTCTTGACCCTCATTAGTTGGATAGCACAATGCACCAAACACACGAAGGAAAGATAGATTAGGTTTTCTGTTGTGGACAAGTTCATATGGAGTTTTTCCATGAACAGTGTGAATCAGGGAACGATTTTTTGTGTAGCATGCAGTGGCAATTGCTTCAGCCCAGAGAAACATTGGAACCTTTGAGTATATCAGCATTGTTCTAGCGGCTTCAACAAGAGTACGATTTCGTCTTTCAACTACACCGTTCTGTTGAGGGGTTCATGGAACACTTCTTTGATGGCTGATTCCAATGCTTTCATAGAATTCACTAAGTTGTTTGTTGACAAACTCAGTTCCATTGTCTGTTCTGATAATTCTGACAGTTTTGTTTAGTCGAACCTGCAGCTGTTTGATGAGTTTGATGATGATATCAGGAGTTTCATCCTTTGTCCTTAAGAACTTGACCCAGGTGAATCTAGAGTAATCATCAACCACAACTAACACATATTTCTTCCCAAAGATATTCTGCACCCTCATTGGTCCACATAAATCCATATGAATCATATGAAGAACTTTTGTGACAGAGTTAGTAGGTTTGGTTTTATGGGCATACTTCTTGCTTTTTCCCAATTGACATGCTGAACAAAGATGATCTTTTTCATACTTTAGTCTAGGTAAACCTACAACTAAGTCCTTTCTGGAAAGATCGTTGGTGGTGCCGAAGTTCAAGTGATTGAGACGACGATGCCATAACCATGACTTTGTTTTTGAAGCCTTAGATAACAAGCAGATTGGAGAGGCTCTCATCATGTCATCGATAGAGATGGTGTAAAGGTTTGAGCCACGAGTTCCTTTCAACAGTTCCTTACCATTAAGATCTCTAACAAAGCAGGTATGTTTTCTGAAGGCTACTTCTAGATCAGAATCACAGAATTGACCAACAACATAATACACTCTGGAGATGACACTATTACCAACAACATAATCTCCATAACCCATAATAGCACCGACAACATAATCTCCATAACCCATAATACACTCTGGAGATGACACTATTACCAACAACATAATCTCCATAACCCATAATAGCACCGAAATGACCATTACCAAATCTAACAGTCCCGATGAATTTGCTCACGAAGTTTATGACCCGCGACCGGTCTCCAGTCATATGCTTGGAACAGCCTGAGTCCAGGTACCACAGAACGATTTGAACGATCTGCAGTTGAACACAGACAAGAATGGATAACTGGATAATTGGGATCCCCATGCAAGAATGGGTTCCATTTGGTTAGTTACAATGGTTGGACCACCCACATCAGAAATAGAAGCATTCATATCAGAAAGTGAGGCAATGGAATCATTGTGAATAGATGCAGTACTAGTTTCTGTATTAACCTTGTTCACAGTGTGATCACTTCTTAAGGGAATAGTTCTACCAGTAGGCATCCATTTTCTAGTGGGCATTAATTGATTAGTCTTATGACCAACAGGTATCCAATAGAAGCCTATTTTACTGAATGTTCTTCCTGTGGGTTTCCACTGTTTTCTAACTTTCTTTCGTTTTTGCCTTTTAGCCTTCTTAGCATGAATTTTAGCATTAACAATATTAACTGGACGATTAACATCATTAGGCAGAACATTAACATCACATTCATGATTAGAAACAGAATTCAAGCAGTCACCAGTACAAGGTTTGCAAATAGTATCAGAATTCGAATTAATTACAGTACGTGTTAGGAATTAGAAATTCCCGGTATTAAAGAGTCGGTCACCTCAAGTATATGTAATCGTTAGAAAGCTCGTAGTCACAGTTCATTTAGGTTTAGTAGTATTTAGTTAAGTAACACCGTGGAGGATGGACGGGTCTTTACCCACTGTATGCCTGATCCACAGCCCAAAGTGTGGTGTGTTATGTAAGACTATAAATACTCTCTACCTCCCAAGGTAGAGAGTTGGAGCTCATAATAATATCTTTCACTTTCTCTCACTAAGTTCCCTAAACCTCTAACTTTCTCTCTCTAGAATTCCATCTTATACGCTACCTTATGCTTATGGTTTGATGTGTATGTGAAAACTAATATCCAACAATTGGTATCAAGAGCCATGGTTAGATCATATCTTGCACATCTTTGGATTTATAGTGGTTTTTAGGTGGTTTTTGAGTTTGAAAAAGTTTAGTGGTTTTTGCATCATTTGGTTGATTTCTTGTGTTAAAGTTTGAATTTTGTTAGTACTTTCATGTTTAGAATCATCACAAGTGTTTAGGTTTTCATTTGGTTAGCTTGAATCATCTTGGTTGGGTTGTTTTTGGATTGAAAAGTGATGTTTATATGGTTTTTCATGCTAGCGACTTAGTTCACGGATAACTTTCTTCATAGCGACTTGCTTCACAAAATTGTAGCGAGTTACAGTTTTAAACCTAGCGAGTTAGATCTAGCGAGTTAAAGTACAAGTAGTGGACTCTCCACTACGAGTAGCGACTTGGTGGTAGCGACTTGGTCTGTAGCGAGTTGCTCTTTAGCGACTTGTATTTCTAGCGACTTGGGTAGCGAATTACTGCCAAAATTTTGCTAGCGACTTGAGGGGTAGCGAGTTACTACTTAGCGACTTGCTTTTTGTCTAGCGACTTGGGAGTCTAGCGACTTAGTTGTCTAGCGAATTAGTTGTTAGCGACTTGGTTCAAGAATTCGTAGCGACTTGGTTGATTTTTCCCGTCAAAACTTCAAACGGCCATAACTTTTGAACCGTAACTCCGTTTTCAGCGTTCTACCCATCAAAACGACCGTGAGAACGAGGAGAATGGCACGCCGAATGAAATTCATTCGGGTCAATCTTTGAGGTCTAAATCCGCTCCGAACAGAAGTTATTGAGGTTTTTAAGTTTTTAGACCTAAATTTCTCAGGAAAAACGGGGATAAACCAATCCGAATCACAACCAAACAACATCTCTGCTAATCCAACGAACAATCTAAAGTCCTATCACACAATCGTCTTTCATTGTATCATTCCATCGGTCATCTTAACACCCTCTACTGGTCATTGCTTAACGGTTTCGTCTTGATTTTAGTAAAATCCCGCGAAAGATTCTATTTCTCGGTTTAAATCATAGACGTGTAAAATCCCGTGCATCCTTCCACATCATGTCTTACTCTACTGACCCAATGATTTCAGAAGTGCTTAAACTGTATGATGTTGTGGACAACAATGATAATGTATGCTACACTGAACGATTAAAGATGATTGAATTAAGCAATGAGGATGTGAGATCTTCGTGTTCAGAATCTAATGAGAGAGAATTGCACCAGTCCAAGCTACAGAATGCCACGCAAATGGAATTCAGCATTGAGCCATATCAACTACTTCATCTGCACCTCATACAACTGTTATCCATAGCTGGGGATCGAACATGTAGTGCTCTTTTCCGCCAGGACTTACCTACATTGACAAGAAGCTTGCTTTTGAACTTAGAACATTTAAAGCTGCAACTTACTAATGAAGAGGTTCAAAAGGATGGTTCCAGTGCAGCTCTTCAAGTAATCTACAAACAATTTCAGCCATTCATCAGCGGGGAATATTCAGCAGATTACAATCAACACTTGACTGGAATTTCCTTCAAAAAACATACTGGAATGGAAATTCAGGAATTCATTGAGACATTTATCCAACTCATGGATAACATGAAAAAGTTCATTGAAGAATCTGCACAAAAGAATGAAGACGTGAAGGAGTGTCAGGTGCAGTTGAAAGATTGTTGTGATAAGTTGGGTAATGTATCTGGTGAAAAATCGGGTGGTGCTGAATGCAGAATGTTAGAGAAAACAAATAATGATGAGTCAGACAATGCTAAAATAGAATCTTCCTGCTCATGTCCACAAGAGAGAGAGGTGCACCAGTCACAACCCGTGCAAGCTAATGCAAAGGAACGCTACATGGAAGCTTCGGATGTACCCAAGATAGAGATGCACCGGCCACAACCTGTGCACGTTAATGCAGAGGAAACTTGCATGAAAGTTTCTGCAGTACCTAGGTATGCATCTTCTTCTCAAAATGATGATTATGGATTGCATGAGTACACTACATTTGTGCCTGATGATTCCTTGACCACTGAACTCAATACCTATAAGGATCAAGTTGCCATATACGAACAACGTGCTAAGTTTGAACTTACCACTCGTGAGCAGGAGATGGATATCCAAATGCGTACAATTATTAGAAAAAGTAATTTTAGAGAAGAAGTATTAAAACAAGAGTTAAACTCCTTACAAGAAAAGCTTTCCAAAACTGCTAAGCAAAAACACGAACTTCAAGAAAATGTTAAAATGCTTAAGCAAGAATTCAAGGCTAAGGAATCAAAACTTTTGAATGATTTTTCCAATCTAAAAACTTTGAAAAACAAGCTTGAAAATAAGTTGTACGTACAAGGGAATACCATTCAAACTACTCACATGATCACTAAGCATCGAGTCTTAAGCGATAAGCATAGCATTCCCCTTGTTGAGGAACCAAATCCAGAGGTAATTAAAAAGGCTAGAAATGCTCATAAGGTGCTTTATGATGGTAATGAAATCCTTAAGCCTAGGCAGAAACCTAGTTGTGTTGAGTGCACTGAGGAAGATAAGAAATCTGATGAAGTCACTAGGGAGAAAATGAATAAGAAGTTAGAAGATCCTGAGTGTAAAAAGAATAACATAACGATCAAACCCCATAATTACACTAAAGAAAATTGGATCTCCTTGAACAAGTTTAAGCCTCAGACTCTATTAACCCCTGAACAAGTGTTCTGGAAAAAGGATATGGAAATGCAAAAAGCTGAAAATCTTGTTGAAAAGAATCCCCCTTGTAGGAAACTGCCTAAATCAACTGTGTATCCTCCTAATACACCAATGCACTTAGTTCCTAGATCTCTTGCCACTAAAAGCAAGACCTTAATCAGTGAATATGTTATCTTTAAACTATTTGTTGATTTTGAGAAAACTTGTAAGAAAAGGATCACACCCACCGGTATAACTGAAGGGGAAAGGGGTTTTGAGCAAACTAAAGAATGCTATTTAACTGAGGTCATGCCTTTCTTTAAACAACTAAAAGATCAATTTGAGAGTCTTAAAAAGGGGACTCATTCTGATATTAAAGAAATGGAAAAGGTATTTGATGCAATGATTGTTGAGGTTAGTGATTATGAGAGAGAATTAAAATATAATGAGATTGAGAGGAAGAACTTGCATACACTGAATGAGAATCTGATTTCTGAATGTATTGCTCAAGATGTGTTTTTCACTGCTACAAATTGTTCCATTGATGCTTCTCAATTTCATGAATTATCTGTTGCTCTGAAAGTCTCCCATGATCGTGTCATTGAGCTTGAAACAACAAATTCAAAATTGCATGAGAAAATAGAACAGGATGATCATGATAACTTGGTCAAAAATTATTCTAAATTAGAAGTTGAACATCTTGCTTTGCAATTAAAACATCAACATCTCAAAGAAAATGTTAAAACCTCAAATATCAAGACATCCTCTGATGCTCCTGAGTTTGATGCAGTTTTTGAAATTAGCAAACGTGATGAACAAATTCGAGCTCATTGCCACACGATCAAAAGATTGAAAGCCCAAATTTCACAACTGAAAGGTGAAAAGAAGGATGTGACTGGTTCCCATATGCCTCCACCTTTAGATTCTCAGAATTTCCAACTTCAAAACATAATTGATAACTTGCAAATGGAAAATGATTGTTTTAAAGCTGAAATTTCAAAGGTTAATGATCAAAACAAAGAGTTATGTGATTCATTTAAAGTTAATCATGATAAACAAATTGAAAAGATAACTTCTTTACTTAACGATATTGAGAATCTGAAGCGTGAGGTGAAAGGAAAGTTGCCAATCCCCAATTGCAAATACTCTGTTCCTAAGGTTTCTGATTGTGATAAATATGCTATAGATATGTTATATATTCCTCCGCCCATTAGGAATAATGAACTTGCACATAAAGCATATCTCTCATATCTTAAGGAAAGTTTGAAGGGTCTCCGTGAGATTGTTGAAGATGAAAGATTAGAAAAACCTTTTGATAGTACTATAGCCTATGCCTGCATGGATGCCAAACGATCTCAGGAACTCTTAGAGTATGTAATTGTCACAAGTCCGAAATCTAGCAATAGGCGAGATAGAATAGTTGTGCCTTGTTCTATGCCTAAAGCCAAGCATGTGACCCTTGATATGCCTTGTTCCATGTCAAAATTCAAGCAAGCAACCTTTGATGTACCTCCTAGAACTTCAGATCCCAGCACTTCTAGACCAGAAATGCAGAAAGTAGTGAAGCCATGTAATGTTCCCATCGTTACTTCTACAGATGTTAAGATTGACACTAAAGTTAGCGGGTCAAAACCTAGAAGCAATGCAAAGAAGGATAGGATTACGCAAACTAAAAGTGTTCATGATAAGGAAGTGAAAGAACACCATAGGGACGAGAAGTTTGATTTGAACAAAAAGAATCGTGTTAGTTCTAGTATTAGCTCTAAGCGTACTGAAATTAATTCGAGGCCTCATGCTGTCTGCAAAACATGTAAAAAATGTTTATTTTCTGGTAATCATGATAAATGTGATGTGTTATTTCTGAGGTCTAAGATTCATAACCCAGTTAAGAAAGTTTGGAGAGCGAAACAGATTAAGCAATCTTGGAAACCTACAGGGAATGTATTTACAAATGTAGGATTTCAGTGGAAGCCCACAGGTCGAATATTAACGAATGGCAAACCTTACCCCTTAGCTAGATCCACTATGCCTAGAATAGTGCCTGTTAAGGTTTGGAAGCCAACTGGTAGAATAATCCCATTAAGCACAAAATGTCATTTGACTAAGTCTGATGCTTCTACTAGTTCAGCTCCTAGGGATAATGCCATAGCATCTAGGGTTTCTGCTGATTCAAAGACTGTTTGTGCTAACTAAAAGGAACCCATCAGCAAGTGGGGATCCAATGTTTCCAATTCTCTGTCTTCGTCTGTTGTCCAAAGCAGGTCGTACAAATCGTCCCTTGGTATTTGGATTCGGGCGGCTCTAAACATATGACAGGGCTCTTAACAATGACGTCTGTTCAAATCAGTTCAGGCCTCGTACTTCATCACTATGGCGTCTGCATATAACACTTCAGGCCCCGTTCTTCATAGAAAAGAAAAGTGTACGCTCTTCTGTGCGCTTTATCTTCAGCTAATGAGAATTTCTCTCATGAATGGCTATACTCATCTACATTCTTCATCAACAAGCTTCATGTTTTTCCACGCTCATTCATTCATCAAGTGGATCTACGTTCATTGGTGTATACTCTTATTCTCTTGTTAAATCAAAAATGGCAACTTCGGATGCAATTTTTGAGGGGGAGAAGAGTGAATATACTACGTGATGATGGATGTTTGAATAATGGTTATACGACTTAATTTTTGATGATGATGAGTGTATATTCTTTTGATGAAGAGTGAATATACTAAGGATAACTGGGATTCATTATTTTGATTTTTGATGACTCTCCTCCAACGCCTAATGCTTCACTTACTAAGGATAATTGGGAATCAATGTTTGGGATTCATTGTTTTTCAAAGATATGTTTGATGAGTACTTTCAACCTTCGACGAATGTTGATCATCCAGCTTCTGAAGCTCATGCTCCGGTTTCTATTGATTCAACTGGTTCACCATCTAAGAAGTACTTCTTGGAAGTCTCAAGAAACCTTATCTCCAGTTACTTCACAAGGCGTTGTTAATGACTATCATTGCAGTTGCACTCATGAATAGTGATCCGCTCTTTGGTACTCCTTTGCCAAATCTTCACGGATCATTGTTTCATTGTTCTTCTCCAAATGTGCACTCTGTAAATCAACCACATGAACATTAAGGAAAATGACTTCCTCATCTGCTCGAAGACATTTGTGGTGAACTTTCCAGATCAGTCTCTACATGTATACCTTTAGGAAGAATGCATTAATGTCGAGAAATCATTTGTTCCGGTTCATTCAGTGGATCGACGTACATCCGGTTGTACGTTTATTCACGTGTTGGGCATTTGACACAAGCTGATTACTTCGGAGTTAATCAATTATCACTTATTTGAGATTGAAGTTAAAATTCACAATGGCGAGCTTAAGATGCAAATGCATGGAATTCTTCTTCAGTTTCAAGTTTGGTATATAAGGTTTTCTTTATCAGTGGTCACTTCAAATTGTCTACATATGGGTTGATAAAGATAGTCAGAGAGAATTTATATCGCAGTGGTCCTATGGCTCCTGGACACTCCAGTTCAGGACCTGCACTTCAAAACAGTCCTATTGGTTCATCCCTTGTTCCAAACACCTCTCAAGAAACTCCATATGTACCTCCGTCTGAAGATGATATAAAGAAATTGTTTGATCCCATGTTTGATGAACTGTATGATGCAATTACTAATGAGGTGCTGATCCCTACAACAGAAGTTGCTCATATTCCAGTGAATGAAGTCAATCCTTCAGTCTTAATATCTTTAAGCCAAGAAGCGCCTGCTGCTGATCACTCTGTCTCATCAACAAATCATCAAACTTCGAGGGTACATCATGGAACTATGTCTGGTATCAATGATGAAGTTAATCCCTTTGCTACTCCTGAAGATGCTCCATTTGAAAATGTATTTGCTCATGAATCTTCATCAGAACCATCTTCTTCAGGATACATCGACTCTACTACTTCAGTCCCTCAACCACTGCCACATGAACACCTCAGAAAATGGACTCACGATCATCCATTGGACAACATCATTGGAAATCCCTCTCGTCCTGTATCCACACGTAAACAACTTGCAACCGATGCCTTGTGGTGCTTCTTTAACTCCGTACTCTCTAAGATCAAACCAAATGATGTTAAAACCGCCATGGATGAAGACAGCTGGTTCAATGCCATGCAAGAAGAAATTCATGAGTTTGATCGACTTGATGTATGGGAATTAGTACCTGCTCCAGATTGTGCTATGATCATTGCTCTAAAGTGGATCTTCAAAGTGAAACTTGATGAGCATGGTGATGTGTTAAAGAACAAGGCTCGATTAGTTGCTAAAGGATACCGTCAAGAGGAGGGTATAGACTTTGAAGAATCTTTTGCTCCTGTTGCTCGAATCGAGGCAATCAGAATCTGCTGCTAGTAAGAACATGGTAGTCTATCAGATGGACGTGAAGACGGCATTTCTGAACGGAGATCTTAAAGAAGTCGTCTACGTCAGCCAACCCGAAGGCTTTGTGAATCAAGAGCATCCTACTCACGTTTATCGTTTGAAGAAGGCTCTTTACGGTTTAAAGCAAGCTCCAAGGACATGGTATGATACACTATCAAAGTTTCTTCTATCAACCGGATTCATCAAAGGAGCAGTTGATCCTACATTGTTCACCAGGAAGTCAGGCAAACATTTGATTCATGTTCAAATTTATGTTGATGATATTATTTTTGCCTCGACTGACCCAATGGAATGTGATCGTTTTTCAAATGAAATGAGTTCAAAGTTTCAAATGTCAATGATGGGACAAATGTCATTTTTCTTGGGATTACAAATTTCTCAAAGTCCCGGAGGCATTTTCATAAATCAATCTAAATATGCAACAGAGATTTTAAAGAAATTTGGATTTGATTCAAGTGACCCTGTTGACACCCCCATGATTGACCGAACCAAACTAGATGAGGACCTCTCAGGGATCATGATTGACCAAACGAAATATCGGAGTATGATTGGATCCCTGATGTATCTCACTGCTAGTAGACCAGACATCTTGTTCTCTGTATGCATGTGTGCTAGATACCAGGCTAAGCCTACTAAAAAGCACCTTGAAGCAGTTAAACGGGTCTTTCGGTATCTCCAAGGAACCATCAATATGGGACTATGGTACCCGAAGGACACCGGTATGTCACTAACGGCCTATGCAGATGCCGATCATGCAGGTTGTCAAGATACACGTCGAAGTACGTCTGGAGGTGCTCAGTTCTTGGGTGATAAGCTTGTGAGCTGGTCTTCAAAGAAGCAAATGAGTACTTCTATTTCCTCTACAGAGGCTGAATACATAGCCATGTCATCTTGTTGTGCTCAAATCTTATCGATGAGATCTCAATTATCTGACTATGGCTTTGAATTCAACAAAATCCCTCTGTACTGTGATAATAAAAGTGCTATTGCTCTCTCATGCAACAACGATCAACACTCAAGAGCAAAGCATATCGACATTCGACATCATTTCATCAGGGAACAAGTGGAAAAAGGTGTGGTGGAACTATATTTTGTGAGGTCTGAATATCAGTTAGCGGACATCTTCACCAAAGTTCTTCCAAGAGAACGTTTTGAGTTTATTCTTCCACGTCTTGGTTTGAAAAGCCTTCAACCAGAAACTCTCAAACGTCTTCAGGAGGAAGACGAGGAGTAAAGGTCTTTCTTCATCTATCTCTTGTAAATAGTTATTCGAAAAACAAAATAGAAAATTATAAAACTTTCAAAATCCATAAAAATCTGAAAAATTCGAAAATTCTTCAAAAAATATTGTCATTTTGTCATGTTTCTTTCACGGTTCGATTATATCTACGGTCTTTGTGCTGTCATTCAAAGAATGACACGGGTCTTTAGATGTTGTTCGAATTCTTAAAAAAAAAAAAAAAAAAAAAAAAATATATATTTTTGGGAGAAAGAGAAATGGTTTATTGTCATCTTCAGGCAATAACCCGGTTTTAAAGAAAGAACAGAGCCATGTTTTCAAATCCTATGCTCTGATTCTATAAACTCCTATCTGCTGAAAACTAAATGCTTTGAAAAATAACTCGATCTCTATTTTTGATAATCATCTGGACTTATTTGTCAAAATCTCTATCTCTCAATCAACAACCTACGTCATTGATTGAGGGGGAGAATGATTTCAATTAAATTAAAAAGTTATTTGGCATTAAATTGGTTTCAAAAGATCTACATGCATGTTTTATAAATGGAGTTTAAAGTCTTAAAATCCGATCCTTATCAGTTCAAACGCTTTCACAATCATGTCACAATTCTCCTTAAAAGCTTTCAAAATCAATTTAAATCTATACGAGATCACAAATCTCAAATGATTTGATAATTGTGATCGGGGGAGAATGTGTGATTTAAATAGATTTAAACTGATAATTAGGTAAATGGTGTTATAACGAATGTACATGCTATCCTGCCCACATGTGACAAACGATTTCAAATTTTCAATGCACATGTTGAGGGGGAGCATCTATCTTAAACATTTGATTTGAAACGTGATCATTCATCCTAATGTGCAGGTTCCCTCTAGTATGTGCGAAACTCTTTTCAAACCTCGAGGCACATATTGAGGGGGAGCAAATTCATGGAAACCTCATCCTTCCCGGAAATGCTATACCTACTTGATCTGTTGAGGGAAGTGATGTTGATATCTTTTAGAAAATGGTAATCAAAAGAAGTTAATTCTTTCTCTTGCCTCCGTGTGCAAAACATTTTCAAATACTTGATGCACATGTTGAGGGGGAGTTCTCGTTCTAAAAATATCAAAAACAATTCAGGTACAAAATGCTTTGATAATATATCACAAGTATCTGAATTGATTTTCAAATGGTTTTCAATTGGATCCAATGGCAGACGAACAATACCAAATTGACCGACCAACTTTACTTTATGTACGGTGATATAAGGATGATAAGGTTAGGTATGTGTTCCCATGATCCGCCAGAACCGGAGGGATCTACCCAGGGACAATCCACTAGTTAGTGTAGAAGTCCTTAGGAATGATGATAAAAGGAGAAAAATGAGATATGGGAAGAGTGCGGACTAAGACTGAGCTAGTACTGGAATAAACCCAACAAGGTTCTAGCTATGAAGTCTCGGTAAGCACTGAAGGGGTTGAAGAATTAAAAAGAATTGAATGAGAAAAGGGTGAAAACAAATAGCCCTCCATTTATTCAACCTTAGGGCAGTAACCGGGTTCAATTCATATGCTACTGATGGTAACATCGGTATTGAAGACAAGACGTCATGGACCCAGTGACGCACTGCACTTCACCTTTCCAAACCACTCAAGTTCCTCTTAAAAGGGCTTGTTTCATTCTCACGGGGAACCGACATTATCTATCGACTTTCTCTTAGAGATGTTTGATATTGAAGAAGGAGACCCTCTCCCTAGTCTCCGGTATAGGATCCAAATATGCACAAATTGAGTCTAGAGCCACGAGATCATCAATAAATCTCATTAGGACACTTTCAATGAAGACTTTCTGTTTCACACAATGTGGAAAGAGAGATTATATCTTGAGTCCTACGCATTATCCTTGTGGTATTGCCAGAACATCTGAGTGATGTGTTTACATATTCACAATGAAGATGGAAAGCCTTCTGGAGCCAACATCAAACAAGCTCCTGGTAGGTGGCGTGTGAGATCTATTATATAGATCAACCATGTGACAACTGAACAGAAACAATGGGGCGATTCAATCTCTTGAATCAAACCTGGTTCAGGTTATGGATTGACGGATACCTTTGAAAAACCGGTCTTTGTGCTTAAAAACTCTTTTCTTTAGCACATCGACTGTGTACTCATTTTTCAAACCAAAAGGTATTTTTATGATTGATAATTGATTTTCAATAAAACCTTCGTTGTATTGCAAAAACGATTTCTATTGAGCAATACACGATTGTTTTTCAAATCTCTTTTCATCAATCAGTGGACTTAAAATTCGCTGGTTCACTCACTCCGTGTTGTCTTCTTTGAGATGTTCTGGTTTGAGAACAGCTAGAACAGCTGCGAAACCCTGTCAAGGAGATTCTTAGGAATCCTACCTGATCACAGGCAGTACTTGTACTGATCAACGGGGAACCGTGGGCCGTGTACCTCAATTCAACGAAAGTGATCAAAGACACTTTCGTGCGATTTGTTGCTAACTGTTGTATGCAGGTACGCCCGACGTTTGCAGCTGATCAGAATGAAGCGGTCAATCCACAGCCGCATGCTCACTTAACACATTTATCTCAAAAGAAATCATGATTAGTGCATCAATGACTCTGATATTTTCACTCCATGCTTCAGCTACACTGCTGCCAATATCATGATTCAACAAATGCTTCCGCTACTCTGATGAGAAGATATCATGATCCAGAATGTGAGCATGTCGGTCCCAAAGTCACAAACACCACAATGGATGTCTCAGAGATTGTTGATAGCTGATGATCTCAAATGATGGCTCAAAATTATCATCACGTGGATCAGTAAAAGACCTCCACTTGGAACAACCAAACATGCAATGTGAAGAATCAATGACTACGAGCTTAGGAGCAAAGGACTACATCAAGAATGCAAGATCAATTGTTAAATGTTATATCTATTTGTATTCAATGTAATTTTGGTACATAATTGAGGTGACCTCCCTTAGGGGGAGATTGTTAGGAATTAGAAATTCCCGGTATTAAAGAGTCGGTCACCTCAAGTATATGTAATCGTTAGAAAGCTCGTAGTCACAGTTCATTTAGGTTTAGTAGTATTTAGTTAAGTAACACCGTGGAGGACGGACGGGACTTTACCCACTGTATGCCTGATCCACAGCCCAAAGTGTGGCGTGTTATGTAAGACTATAAATACTCTCTACCTCCCAAGGTAGAGAGTTGGAGCTCATAATAATATCTTTCACTTTCTCTCACTAAGTTCCCTAAACCTCTAACTTTCTCTCTCTAGAATTCCATCTTATACGCTACCTTATGCTTATGGTTTGATGTGTATGTGAAAACTAATATCCAACAGTACGCCTATGGCTAATACTAGAATCAACACGATTCGTTTTATTCGATTCAAACTTAAGGTTCCTAGATTGTTCTTCTACTCTTTTCCAGTGCACATTCTTAGCTTGCGAGGTCCTATCATTCCTTGTATTGTCTTGAGACTTTGACCTGCTCCCTTTAATGTCACTGATTACTCCTGTAGAGGGAATGGGAACATTAGTTTGTTTTACTGCTCTTTGCACCACCTGTTTAGATGTGCTGGGATCTGAACTACATGCAGGTGCACTAAGGTTCACTTTCTTAACACTGGAGGTACTGAGATTAGTACTCCTAGAAGGCACATTTGAGTTCTCTTTCCTAGCATTGACAGATCTAGAATCTGAACTACTCAAGGGTACACTACGAATCACATTCAAAACATTGGGAATCGAGTGCATATCATATTTGTTCTTAGGCATTGAGCATGGAATCAAAGGGTTAACTCTCTCACCTAATGTCTTAGGGCATATTGTGATCAAGCATTCTAAGATTTCTTGAGATCGTTTGGCATATAAGCATGCATGTACAATTGCATTATCATGAGGTTTCTCTAGCTTATCCTCTTCAACAATCTCACGCAGGCATTCTAAGCAATCCTTAAGGGATGAGAAATATGTTTGAATGGCAAGTTTATTGTTCCTTAGATGAGGGGGGACATATGTCACAGATAAATCATATTTATTACCAGAGTGAACCTTAGATACAACATTCTCCCCATTGATCATTGGCATTTTCCCTTTTACCTGACTCTTCAGATTCTCAATTTCCTTTTGCAATGAAGTTATTTGTTCGTTGTTTTTGTTACGAGTGACTTTAATTGATTCAAACAACTCATTGAAGTGACGTTTAACCTTTTCATTTTCTTCTAGAAAACTTTCGTTTTCCTTTTGTAAAGCATTTACTAGGTTTTGAAGATGAAACGTTTGAGAATTCTGAGAATCTAAAGAAGGAGGCATTTGGGAGCCTGTCATATTGTTTGTTTAACCCTTTAATTGAGAGATTTGGGCATTCAACTTTCTGATCGTGTTGCACTGAGCTTGAATCTGTTCATCACGTTTGTTAATTTGAAAAACTGCATCAAACTCTGGAGCATCTGAAGATGTCTTGACATTTGAAGTTTTGACATTTTCTTTAAGATGTTGATATTTTAGTTGTAAAATAAAATGCTCAACTTCTAGTTTAGAAAAATGTTTAACGAAATTGTCGTGATCATCCAGTTCAATTTTCTCATTTAGTTTAGAATTAGTTTTTTCAAGCTCAATGACACGATCATGGGAGACTTTCAGAGCCACAGATAATTCATGAAATTTGGAAGCATTAATAGAGCAATTTGAAGCAGTGAAAAACACATCTTGAGCAACACATTCAGTAATAAGATTCTCATTTAATGTATGCAGGTTCTTTCTCTCAATCTCATTATATTTCAGTGCACGCTCGTAGTCACTAACTTCAACAACCATTGCATCAAATTCCTTTTCCATTCCCTTAATATCAGTTTCTATCCCCTTTTTAAGACTCTCAAAGTGATCTTTTAGAAGTTTAAAGAAGGGCATGACCTCAGTTAAATAACATTCTTTCATTTGTTCAAAACCCCTTTCTCCTTCAGTTATACCAGTGGGTGTGATCCTTTTCTTGCAAGTTTTCTCAAAATCAACAAATAGTTGAAATATAACGTATTGGCTAATTAATGTCTTGCTTTTAGTGGCAATTGTTCTAGGTACAAGATGCATTGGTGTATTAGTAGGATACACAGTCGCTCTAGGAATTTTCCAAAGGGGAGGGTTAGTTTCAACAATATTTTCTGCTTTCTGCTTATCTAAATCCTTTTTCCAGAAGACTTGTTCGGGAGTCAACAATGTCTGAGGCTTAAACTTGTTTAAGGAAATCCAGTTTTCCTTCTTGTAATCATGAGGAGTGATATTTATGTTTTTCTCTTTGCATTTGGGATCATTTTGTTTCTTATTCATCTTTTCCCTAGTGATTTCATTTGATTTCTTATCTTCCTCAGTGCACTCAACGCAACTAGGTTTCTGCCTAGGCTTAAGGATTTCATCACCATCATAAAGCACCTTATGAGCATTTCTAGCCTTTTTAATTACCTCTGGATTCGGTTCCTCAACAAGGGGAATGCTATGCTTATCGCTTAAGACTCGATGTTTGGTGACCATGTGAGCAGTCTGAATGGTGTTTCCTTGTATGTACAACTTATTTTCAAGTTTGTTTTTCAAAGTTTTCAGATTAGAGAAATCTCTCAAGAGTTTTGATTCCTTTGCATTAAATTCTTGCTTAAGCATTTTCACATTTTCTTGAAGTTCTTGTTTTTGTTTAGCTGTTTTAGAAAGTTTTTCTTGCAAGGAATTTAATTCTTGTTTCAGTACTTCTTCTCTAAACTTACTTTTTCTAATTACTGTACTCACTTGGACATCCATTTCCTGCTCACGAGTGGTCAACTCAAATTTTGCACGTTGTTCATAAATAGCAACACGTTCCTTATAGGCATTTAGTTCAGAAATTATGGAATCATCAGGAGCACATGCAGTGTATTCATCAATGCCATAGTCATTGTTGACTGCAGAAGATGCATCACTTGGTACAAATTCACTTTTACTTTGTTTCACGTATTGATCGTATGGGACAATATTGTTATTACCCATATTTTCAACATTTAATTCAATAGTTTCAGTTGATTGTACTTTGTCATGCATCTGTTGCACATCAGCATCATCGTATAGTTTTAATACCTCTGAGATGAGTTTGTCCTTGGATGGGCCAGCTTGTGGTGAAGAAGAGACCTTGGGAGAAACCATTGGAGAAATGCTAGCCATAAAGATTGTGTGTGCAGTAGGTCCATCATCTACATCAGAGTCGTATGTATCACAGTCAGCGACTTGAAAGGCATTCTGATGATTGTGACCTATCTCCTGAATAGGCTGCTCATCCACATCTGCATCATAGGTCTTGGCATTGCCCTCAGCAAGAAACAGCAATTCCTCTTCATCCAAAGCAGCACCATTGTCTTGAGCATGTGCCAGCAGCATCTTATCTCTGAAGTAATCAGCATTCTGTGGACGCTTTGGAGATGTACAGCTCCTTTCAATGTGTCCTTCACCACCACAGTTGTAACATTTGATTGGCTTAGCTTGACCTTGGTTACCATTTCTTCCTCGATTCTGATTGCCAACATAACCTCTCCCAGCTCCACCTCTTCCCTGATCATACTGTCTTTCCTGAACTGGGTGCCCCATAATTTTCCCATCTCTGATCAAAGCATGGTTGTGAAGATTGGAGGCGGTTCGGATCTCATTGCAGGTGTGGAGTTTGTTGGTGTGAGGTGAAAGTGTCATGTTTTCTTTTACCATGAGTGTTAGTTGAGTGATGAAATGTTCCATGACAGCATTTGCATCAGGTTGCTTGAACCTTGGATCAGAAATGGGTTTGTGATTATCATCATTCGTGGTTGCAACTTGAGAAGCATTGGTGGAAGTCCCATCATTTGTGAAGAAGGCAGTTGAATCATTTGTAGACCTTGTTTCTCCCTGACCTTTGAACTGATCAAGAATCCTCTTTTCAAACATGGCATGTCTCTCATTCTGAAGGAGGAAGGCATAGAGTTGCTCATAGTTTGTATCCTTCAATCCTTTAGTGAGCTTCACAGCTGTGACAAACTTGTGCCATTCGGGATTCATGTTGTTCACAAATTTTGAGTTCAGCTGAATGTTAGGCATAGTCATTCTGATGTTCCTCATGTCATTCACTAACTTATGAAATCTCACATAGTACTCATAGACACTCTCATCTGGTTTCATCTTGAAGTGCTCAAATTCGTCATAGAGTTGGGATTCTCTGTCTTCCATAGTTAATTCTGAACCTGAGAGAAGCATCTTAACATTATCCCAAACTGCCTTTGCATCAGTGTTATGATTGATCAGCTTGTAGATGTCTTTAGGAAGACCTTGAAGAACAATGTTTGAAGCCCTGATATCTGCATCGAATCTCTTTTTCTCCTTATCATCAAGCTCATCATACATCTTAGGTCTGTCCATTCCGTAAACAGGAGTACCATCTTCATTAGTATCAAGTATGTCTCTAGTCGTCTCAACTCGATATGGTCCTTCATCAATGGATTTGAGAATGTTGACACCATTTTCCTTTCCAAGGCAATACAATCTGATTCGTTGAGCCCAAGAATCGTAGTCAGTTCTGTCAAGCATGGGTGGACGAGTATCTGAGCCAGCTGCTTGTACATCCTCGGCAACAGTGGAGATGATAGTAGGGACGTTGGTAGACATGTTAACAGATTATAGGGGATTTTATAACTCTATGATTAAACCGGGAAATAGATTCTTTCACGGGATTTTACTAAATCAAGAGAAAACCGTAAACAATCACTCAAGTCACTAGAAGATAATGCACTAAGTCGCTAGAAGATAATGCACTAAGTCGCTAGAAGATAATGCACTAAGTCGCTAGAAGATAATGCACTAAGTCGCTAACTCTTAATTCGCTAGACAACTAAGTCGCTAGACTCCCAAGTCGCTAGACAAAAAGCAAGTCGCTAAGTAGTAACTCGCTAACCCTCAAGTCGCTAGCAAAATTTTGGCAGCAATTCGCTACACAAGTCGCTAGAGATACAAGTCGCTAAAGAGCAACTCGCTACAGACCAAGTCGCTACCACCAAGTCGCTACTCGTAGTGGAGAGTCCACTACTTGTACTTTAACTCGCTAGATCTAACTCGCTAGGTTTAAAAATGTAACTCGCTACAATTTTGTGAAGCAAGTCGCTATGAAGAAAGTTATCCGTGAACTAAGTCGCTAGCATGAAAAACCATATAAACATCACTTTTCAATCCAAAAACACCCCAACCAAGATGATTCAAGCTTACCAAATGAAAACCTAAACACTTGTGATGATTCTAAACATAAAAGTACTAACAAAATTCAAACTTTAACACAAGAAATCAACCAAATGATGCAAAAACCACTAAACTTTTTCAAACTCAAAAACCACCTAAATACCACTAGAAATCCAAAGATGTGCAAGATATGATCTAACCATGGCTCTTGATACCAATTGTAAGATATAACTTTTCACATACACATCAAACCATAACACAAAGTAGCATATAGATGGATTTCTAGAGAGAGAAAGTTAGAGGTTTAGGGAACTTAGTGAGAGAAAGTGAAAGATATTATTATGAGCTCCAACTCTCTACCTTGGAAGGTAGAGAGTATTTATAGTCTTACATAAATCGCCACACATCGGGCTGTGGATCAGGCATACAGTGGGTAAAGACCCGTCCGTCCTCCACGGTGTTACTTAACTAAATACTACTTAACTTAAAAGAACTACGACTACGAGCTTTCTAACGATTACATATACTTGAGGTGTCCGACTCTTTAATACCTGGAATTTCTAATTCCTAACATCATTTATCTATGCTCCCGTTATCAATCGCGACCAACTAAAACCCACCTCTCTGAGGCTAAAAGAATCCTCCGATACATCAAGGGAACCATTAATTTGAGGATCTGGTATCCGAAGGATTCTGGTTTTGAACTAATCGCTTTTTCAGATGCTGACCACGCAGGATGCTTAGACTCAAGGAAAAGTACTTCAGGAGCTCTACAATTTCTCGGTGATAAATTGGTGTCTTGGCAATCTAAGAAGCAGGATTGTACATCGCTGTCATCAACCGAAGCAGAATATGTAGCCATGTCCGCGTGTTGTGCTCAAGTCATATGGATGAGAACACAACTCAAAGACTATGGTTACGTATTCGACAGAATCCCGATGTACTGCGACAATCGGAGTGCCATTATGATCTCGTGCAACTCAGTTCAGCACTCGAAATCAAAGCACATCGATCTTCGCTATCATTTCATCAAGGACCACGTGGAACAGGGTACCGTTGAATTATACTTTGTGGGTACTGAATACCAATTGGCAGATCTGCTCACCAAAGCCTTGCCTCCCGCTAGGTTTAATGAGTTGGTCCACCGGATTGGTATGAGGTGTTTGACTCAAGAGGAATTGGAAGACCTCCTAAAACAGTCTTAAAAACCTGTCAAACACCAAAACTCTCTTTTGTAAATAAATTTTTCAAAAACAAAATACAAAAATATAAAATCTGATAAAACAACAAAAATATTCTCCTAATCTATTTTTCTTTCAACATGGCAAGTACATTTCTTCCGTCAACACTTTAATCTTTCAAAATTCAGTATTTTTTTCCGATCAAGTGTTGAGGGGGAGAAAATAATCTCTTAACTATTTCAAAACATCTGTGTACTTGCATGTTATCTTATCTCGGTTGTTTCTTTTATCAATGGTGGTAAATGTTTCTGGTTCAATAACATTAAAGAAAAACTTTATTTGGTAACCAAAATGGAAGTTAAATGGCTTTGTTTGAAAAAGGAAAAGGTGGAGGGACTAAAACTGTCAAAATGTTAAAGTCACTTTTAATAAAAACACCTCCCACCTACTTTTCACTTCACATTTAATACACACAACTACTTTCATCCTACGCCTAAGATTGAACCAAGAAATCCGTTGTTTTGATCATCATTTTGTAAGTGTTTTAATGATCTTAACATGTTTTTAAGCTAAGGTTTTTAATCTCATGCAAATCCAACGGCTAAAAAGTGTGTTACGCGTGATTATGTGTTCTACGCATAAGCGTATGAACACATAATCATTGTGTGTGTGTTTTTGGTTAAATGGATTGTGTCAAAACATTTCAAATACATCAAGGATATCATTTTAACCATCAAAACCCACCCAGAAACACGTATTAATGATTTTTGAAAATTAGGGTTTATGAGTCGATTTGGGTTTTTCCAAATGTGAAGTGTTTTTGATCAAAAAGATTGTTGGGTTATGTTCTTATGATGTTGAATTGATGATATCCTTGCTCTATAACCACCCAGAAACTCTAAATTATTAACAATTTGGAATTAGGGTTTAAAGTTCTATAGTTTGGGTATTTTTGATTCATCATGAACTAGATGTTAATACTTGGTCTAAAGACTCTCACAACACTCTTGAACTACCAGAAAAAGTTTGGTGCAAATCCTATGGCTAGAAATTATACACGTAAATCTTAACCCTTAGGGTTTTGACCTACGCGTATGACTTTCTACGCGTAACTATTTACGAATGATTCATGCCACGTGTTGTTGATATAATGAATGTTTGTGTTAATTTTGATGATTTGATGAATTTATTTCAGGCTTTGCTACGCTTAATATTCAGAATCAAGGTCATTTGATTCTCTACGCATAAGGATTACCCTACGCGTAGTCAAGTTATGCGTAAGAATAATTCTACGCATAACTATTACGCGTAAGGTTCTACAATGGGACAACGCGTATCCTGTGAAGGATATGCGTAAACAGTTACCTCTACGCATAAGGTCTACTCTTACGAGTACGCCTTACGCGTAAGGTATACATACGCCTACGCGTAAGCCCTACGCATAAGGTCCCCTTTTCCTACGCGTAACATTTCTTACGCGTAAGTTAGGATCCTACGCCTAAGCTTTCGTCTACGCGTATGTCATTACTGTTTACGCTTAACTTTGTCAAAACTACGCCTAAGCCTTGATTGACCTTCATTATGAATTGTTACGTGTTCAAACTTGTAAATAAACTAATCATAACGTCACGAATCCAATAATGTCACTAATAAACTGAATCGTTTGATATGTTGTGAACAATAAGTGATAACATAAACTTTAAAACTTAAAGTTAACTAACTCACGAAACAATTCACGACGTCATTAGACTATTGGACAAACAAGTGACTTAGGAATCGTAACAATCATTGACACTGTACATTCAATAACTAGACAATAAAACCTTCTGTTGACTAACATTATGTCTTTCGATATGTTGGTTCTTTTGGCTAATGTTATTTCAGATCACGACATGGCTGAACAAATGAATGCGGATGCATCAGAAGTTCTTACAATTGCTGATATCTTTCCAGAGGGTTATCCTAGAAAGCTTGGAAAGAACAACCTTAGGGTTGACTTTGACACCCTCACATGCTTAGAATCTTCTTGTCTCATTGCAGTGGATATTCTCAGGAATCATCCCTACCAGAACATGCTCTCACACTCTGCCACAGTTCCAGAGGTCTACATTCAACAATTCTGGGATTCTATGCTGAGGATCACTAGTCAAAATGTTGTGAATGTGACTCTTAATCACAAACAAGTCACTATCACTCCTGATGACTTACAAGCTGTTCTCATCATTCCAGACATCGCTCCAACCGACTTCTTTGCTACCCCTACTGAAGAGACTGTCCTGCAATTCTTGATAGATATTGGTTATGATGAACCTACAGGAACCATTTCTAAGCACTCTCACGTGGAGCTGAAGAATATTCCTCAACCATGGAGGAGACTCTATATGATCATCACCAAATCAGTCTCTGGTCGTGACAGTGGCTATGAGCATCCCAAGCTCATGGAACTGCAAATTTTCTGGTCGTTGATCAACAAGAAGGACATTATAATTGAAGCACTGCTATGGGAAGACATGATGCTGTTTCATAAGAAGCTTGGCTCCAAAATTCCCTATGTCAGATACACCAAACTGTTGATCCACAGAGCTCTTGGACTTCATCCTGATATCCCCAGGAGACTCAATGACCCAGATAATCATGACATCTTGACTGAGCACATACTATCTGTCAGAATCAAAGAATCGTCTACAAAGAAACAGGGTGCTGAGTTGCCCGATCACCTTCTTACAAAGGAAATCAAAAAGCTGGAAACGTACAAAAGGTATCGGGTAGCCGTATAAGAAGGAAAAGTTGGCCATCTTGATGAAAAGGCTTCTGGGACACCTACTCGGAGAACCAGAAGAGGCAGTGCTGGAAGTGCATTAAGCATAGAGAGTCCAAGGAAGTTCCCCAAGAGGAACCCTCCTTCAAAGAGGATTGTTCCATCTAAGGAAGCTACTCCCATCCCAATCCCCAAGCCTGAACCGCAAAGAAAGCTTTTGGACGAAAGCTCTGAAGGTACTGACACAGATGAAGAGATTTCCTACTCTGAAACTGCAAAGGATGACAATCCTTCAGTACCAAAACCTCCAAGTCCTCAAACTGATAAAGGAAAAGGGAAGACTCCTGCACTTGTGCCAGATGATGAGAGCTCTGAAGATGAAGAAGAGCAACTGGATCAATCCTACAAGAAGACGGTTAAATTCATTAGTCACCTTCAAAAAGCTGAAAAATTTGCAAAAGATCAAATGGGTGGACCCGGAGGATCAAGTGGTGCTGCCCACTCTTCACCAGGTCCTGATGCGGTTAATCAACCCGATAAGGGATCTGGTGCCACCACTCTTTTACAACAACAAAAGCTTGTGGAGGATACTATCGAATATGACTTTGAGAAATCAGAAAAGGATAAGACTGAGAAAGAGAAAACTGATGAAGAAGCTAAGGCTCAGAAGGAAGAAAAGGCTAAATCTGGAGAAGATGACGAAGAGAATTATGATGATTATCTTCTCAACAGTCCAACTCGTTCCAAGGAGGATACTTCTGCACCTCCTAAGGACCCCGAATCTCCTCATGTCTCCTCCTCATCAGATTCTTCATCTCACTCCTCACCACCACCATCAAAGAAGTCAACCAAATCAACATCCAAATCTGTGAAGAAACCACCTCGATCTTGGATTTCTCAGACTCATGAAAGAATTGTGAAAGCTGTCCAACAAGTCAGAAAGAAGGACATGCTCTACAGAAAACTGAATTGGTTTCCTGACCAAATACAGTACTTAAATGATGAGAAAGACAAGATGCAGAAAGAAAGGGAATTTGTTCAGAAGTTCATGAAAAGTCATCGTCAAGAGGAACTGAACGAAATGATCGAAGGTTACACTAACAAGTACCTTCAGGATATCGTTCCTAAAGTCACAAAGGAGATGTTTACCAGACAACTATATCCGAATCTTATGCAGATAGCCAAGCAAACTATAAGATCAACACCTTTAACCGTCACAATCAATCCATCTGATCCTGTAGTTTTCTCGGATAATGAATTGGTGGCCAAGCTCATCACATAAATGTCTAAACGATCTGGGACATTTAATTCTGATGAAGGTAAGCTGTTTCAAGCATTGCTGAACTACCAACTCAAAGAAGCATGTAGATTCGAAGCCGAAAAGTCTAAACGTCCTAGAGACGATGAAGACAAGGATCAGGATAAGCATGATAAAGCTAAACGTCAGAAGAAGTCTGGTGAATCATCTTCTATGTTACCTCCTCTCCAACGGACTCCTACTCAACAAAGGTCTCCTCCTCATTCTTCTACAGTTAAACCTCAGAACGATTCCGAGTTACCACCCCTGACTCAGAAAACCGGTGATTACTTTAAGTATACGGGTGGTGACGATGAAGAGGTCCTTGAGCCCCTAAAACAACCCACCTCTCCCAAACAAGTGCAGAAACCAGAATCATCATCAAGGCCTTCTAAAAAGAAGAAGAAGACGACTCAGCCTGAAGTCGTATCATGGCTAGATGACGATAAAACCGAAGAATTTGAATGGTTCTCCACACTTGTCAATCAAACTCCCTATCCTGATGAAGGTCAAGATCTGGTCGACGGTTCTACATTGGAGCATGCAAAACTTTTGCAA
Source organism: Chrysanthemum seticuspe (assembly GCA_019973895.1). Taxonomy (NCBI): domain Eukaryota; kingdom Viridiplantae; phylum Streptophyta; class Magnoliopsida; order Asterales; family Asteraceae; genus Chrysanthemum; species Chrysanthemum seticuspe. Next base: position 171,652,627 of record BPTQ01000008.1, read on the forward strand.
GAAAAGTTCCATGTGAAGAAAATGACGAAATCTGAGTTGAAGCGAATCAAGAATGAAGCGTTTCAACTTCTAAAAGACAGCTCTGAAAGTGCCCTCGAGGTTGAATATCACCTTGACAACATTGCTCGAGCTATGTCTAACAACATGGATTGGCTCAACCCGGAAGCAAACATTGACTTCACAAAAAGGGACAACCTTCCATACTACACCGATTGGACCAAACCTCTACTGACCATTGCCCAACCAGATGAACCACGGATTCCATTCCGATATTTCTTCAACAGAGACCTGGAATTTCTTCTCCATGGTGGCGATGGTTCAAGGAAATATGCTACATCCTTGACACTTCCATTCCCTGCAGCTATCTACTCAACTGCATTGCCATTGAGGAACGTGCCAATCACTTGTTCTCCAACACAGTGAAAGCATACGACCGAGATGCATTGTATGGGATTCATCACTGGCCAGAACGCCGTCGAATCTACTACATAAGCTGTCAGGTTCAGAAGTCACAACATGCAGTGTTTAGTCCTAAAGACATCGTTGCCATCCAACATGTTGGTCTTTCATCCAAATGGGACTACACCTTTCTCAAAAAGATTGTGGTCAAAAGACAGGATGAAAGGGATTATGCATTCTGTGAAGCTGACTTTGAGAACTTGTCTCTCAACGATATTGAAGACATGTACCTTGCCAAAGTACAGGGTCACATGAGACAATTCTCAACCGAAATACAACGTGAATTCATCAAGTCACTGCTCATCTTCATCAGACGCATAGTCATAAAAGAACGTGTTGAAGATCTCCAGCTTGCAGTTGAATCATATCAGACACGTGTCAACTTCACTCCACCACAGTTTGATCTTCCCGATATCAACCAGCTATCACAATTAACGCTCATCAGCAAACCGTTTGGTGTCGTTTATCGCAGTGAACTTCATCGCAATTGCTTGATGGCGTGTAATGAGCTTCATAAATTTGGAGATCATACTCTGAATATGGTTAGGGACGGATTAGCTTATCGATTGAAGGATATACGTGAAAACATTGGGAACCCTAAGCGATGGAATTCTCAGGATCGGAGGAATGTGAGAAGGATCATCACCATGATTGATGAACGGTTGTTCAGAAGGGATCAGTTCAGACGATTGGAGAGCTATGTTGGTGGTCGACCCAGGATTAACATAACCGGCTTTCAACGCCCTGTGCGCACTCCTGGGAACATCACTGCACTTCCTGGTACCCCTTGAATTGTTTCTTTCATATAATTTTGGATGTGTGATTAAATATGTATGGCTTGTGCACACATTACAGTGTACAACCCGTAATTGTCAAGAAAGGACCCTGTGGTACGCCTCAGTGCCACAATCCTTATAAAAGGAGCGAAAGCTTCTTACTTTTGAGTAAAACATATCAAACCTTTCATTTTTCAAGGTTTTGCTCAAAAGGACAAGTACTTCCCCGTATCATTTTCAAAACCTCAACCGTTTATATCACTTGTTTAGGGGGAGTACTTGAATTAAAACTTTGTTCACAAATTGTTCATAGTGGTCATCTTCCCGCAACACTCGAAATGGTCATATTTATTCTCAACTTTTCAAAAATAACATTTTATATGCCATTTTTGAGGGGGAGAAAATTATGTGATAAGAAATATGTTGTGCAAAATGCAAATGAATCTTTGTGTAATAGACTTAACCAACGAATTGACGGTACTAAACTGTTAGTAACTCGAAAAGACTTGTCCTGGACGGGTAATAATTTCAAGCTAGTTCGCTAGTAATGTAAACGTGTCTCGCAAAGGACTTGTCCAAGTAGAATGTACCATTCGAGAAACTCTTGGTAGACATGAACTCTGACGGGTATGACAACCTTTCGAGGCTTGTCTACACCTTCAAGGTAGTTATTAGAGCTAGTTGTCACCTAAAAGCTGACAATGTAACTCTTTAACTATGCAACGTAACCGTGTCTCGCGGGGGATTGTCTATCTCGAGTGGATCAATTCAAAATGTGCGCGCTCTTTCCTCACTGTGCATTTAACCATTAAAACTATTAAGCACATGTGGAGGGGGAGTATTTATGCAAAATCTTATCTTCACAGTGGTTCAAAATGTTTTTCAGTCATAAACACTGTGAGAGATTTAATTTTTCAGTGGTACAAAATGGTTTTATGGCAATATAGGTTAGTCATGGAGTTATAAGGTGACTAAGGTTAGGAATAACCGTCCTATGATCCGCCAGAGCCGGAGGGATCTACCCAAGGACATCACAAATAGTTAGTACTTAGAAGTCCTTAGGTATGATTGTAAAAAGGAGAAAATGAGAATTGGAGAAAGAAGGAGTTGAAAAATCAAAAAGAAATGCAAAGAAAAGGGTGAAAAGAAATAGCCCTCCAGATTATTCAACTTAGGGCAGACACCGGGTTCAATTCATATGCTACTGGTTGTCACTTGATGACGCCGGTATTGAAGATTAAAAGTCGTCATGGACCCAGTGACGCATGCACTAAACCTTCTTAGCCACTCAAGTTTCTCTCAACAGAAGCTTGTTTCATTCTTACAGGGAACCCTACGTAAACTATTGGCTTTCTCTTAGAGATCGCTGGTATTGAAGAAGGAGACCCTCTCCCTAGTATCCGCTCAGGAAAACCAAAACGCACTATTGAGTCTAGAGCCACGAGATTCATCAAAAGATCTCTTAGGAACACTTGCATTTCATCACTTGTTGATCAACAAATAAGATCATCAGTGGTTCATATCGAGTCCTTCACAGATCTTAGCAATCTGTCGAGAACATTTATGAGAGGTTCACATCTGTGATCCTCAATGATTGAATGGAAACTCCTGCCAGGGTCAACATTAAACAGCCCTGACAGCAGGTCACTTCGGTAACTCCCCGTGGATTACACGGAGTGTGTCTCAAACGGTCTACAGTCGTGAGGTGATGCTTCGGTGTACCTCAGCGACTCATCTGAACTGTAGATGTACTTCGGTACATCGCGTTATCTCACTTGTGAGACTCCAGTTCAGGAACGGCCTTTGTAAGAATTAGAGTTGTGTTTTCACACTATGCTGTTAACACTCTCAAAGTTCAAACTTGTAAGTGCCGGAACCTGCTTATTACTAACCGTTTGAAATGTTTTCTTCTTATGGAAGCTCCGGAGTAGGATGATCATGCTGATTCTTCTCATGCTCACGCCAACATCATCACTAATGGAAGTTCTATTCAAAAGCAACACAACCGTCATAATGAATCTTCGTCAAACCAAAGAATCTACAAAGTTAAAGACTTAAAGAACTTCATCGGTATTGAATTCCAACGTCAAAGAGCGTGTGAGCATGTTGAAGAATGATGTGGAGACACTAGAGCAGCGAAGCAGACCTGAGGCAGAATTGATGCAGACTACAACATACTATCACTTTCATCACAAAGAACAATGATCAAAGAACAAAGTTAAAGATGACGTCAAAGCATAACTGTTCAAAGATAACTATCTCTCTACACTGGGGAGATTGTTCGAATCAAGGCAATTCCTCTCACAAGAAAGAAGAATGTCAGAAGACGTCAGAGCTACTATTACACCAACGCCTTCACCGTTCATCACCAACACTTGAGGGGGAGATTGTTGGAATCACTCCTAAACCATAAATCAAGTGTTAGTAATTATTATGTAATAGTTAGCTTTATTATGGCCTTTATGTTTGTTATTAGCCTTAAGCTTATGTAGAAGGCCCATGAGCTTAGGCCCAAGCCCATAAAGGAAAGGATGGGAACTAGGAGTGTTGCCCTAGCTTCCCTCCTATAAATACCTTATGTAAACCCTTACTTGAGGGTTGGTTGTTCAAGTTTTTCTCTCATTACACTCCTACGCATAACCGTGCTTATTATCTTGTGTGTGTGTGTGTTTTACTTGTTCAATCGCCTTAACCTCTTTCTATATTACTTGTGTTTGTAAAACTAGTGACCTAACATATATATATATATATATATATGTATGTATATATATATATATATATATATATATATATATATATATATATATATATATATATATATATATATATATATGATGTAGGGATAAATCTCTCTCTTTTTAGTTTTAAAATTAAGACCTACAATTTATAATGCTAATTGTACAATAGACAAAGAACTATTAATGATCTCTCTTATCAATCTTAATTTTAAGACTTGCAAGTATTAAAGCTTAATGTACAAAATATAAAGCACTATTAATAGAGTCAATAAATTAACTAGTCAATAAATACAATGAATGAAGTTATTAAACACCCCTTACATAAGAAACACAAATTATCAAATATATTGTACAACAAATTTAAACACAATTCTTGCATTAAATGTTACTAATACAAATAATAAAGCACATTATACAAATATTCAAACATAAGAACAACAATTTAAGAGATACAAGTAATAAAGCTGAAATTACAAAATATGTTTCCATATATTTTATTGTACAGCACATATTTCTACTACAACCTGATGAGTGTCTAAATACTCATCATTTTTGTATAATCTAAACTGCAAAATCATCTGAAAACACTCAGAAACACATCAAAATGATCAAAATATCACAAACAAGTGTTTTATGTGTTTTAAATGCAAAAATATCAAAATCAGATGAAAAATGTATCAGGTTTGCAAAATTGGCAGTTTTAGTCTCCCAAGTTTTGAAAGTTGTCAAATCTAGTCCCTGGAATTCAAAAATGTGGAAATCTATCATTCAAGGTCCCTGAAGTATTATAAGTTGTTTAAAATGATCCTTGAATGAACTTTTGGTCAATTGGCAAGAAAAGTCCCTAAACTTTGAAATATTGCAAAATTAGTCCTTGGACCTTTAAAAATGGATTTTATGCAAAAAGGGTCCTTGTTCTATAAATGTTTGTCATGTTTGGTCCTTGAGAGAGCATTGGAAAAATGGCATTATCAGTCCTTGAAGTTTGATGAAGTTGCAATTTTAGTCCTTATAATATCACTAATCCAATCCGGACCCTTTGATTTAATCCAATCCAATCCGGCCCAACAATATCAAGCCCAACCCTTTGGCTTGACCCTTGACCCCCACCCTTGAGCCAGGCCATTACAATTTGGCCCTGCCACAACCCATTTTGGCATCCCCGTGTATTATTAGGCTACGGTCAAACAAAGTCAAACCCAAGGAAAAGCCGCCCAAAATACCAGACACTGTAGCACTATCTCTACCATAGCAGATACCCAAAACCAGTCTTGGTTTCTTCACCATTTTCAACCCCCCTCCCATACCATGTCCCCTCCACCTCTTCTAAACTCCAAATCTCTTAATTGACTCAAACCAAACCCTCATTAAAGCAAAAACCTGCTTTGAAGAATATTTGGCGCCAAAAATTACATGTGGACGGTTCTGATTATTTTGAGTGATCCAAGGGCTCAGATGTGGTGGGAAACATTCAGAGAATATGGAGAAGTGCTTAAAGTCTATAAAGAGAGAGAGAAGATGCATTGTATCAACTATCTAGTGTAATTTTAAGTTTTCTTAAGTCGTTTTTTTAATCCAAGTCTTATATTGTATGTTTTCAATTCCAAGTGTTTTGTTTAAGCTTATTAAGTGTATTTGAATCCTTTTCAATAATAAATTTCAAGTTTTCAGTATCAATTTCAGTTTATGCATTTTTCATTCAAAAACCTCAATTTATGCTAATGTTGTTGTTTGTTGTTTATATGGACTGAAATAGCACATGTAGGCTCCCAGAAAGCTTATTGAAGCTTTTAGATATCTTAAAATTCAGTTGAGAGTCAAAAATAGAAAAATCACAAAAATACCAATTAAATAGGTGAAAAATAAAAAATCACTTGGAGAAGGTGTTCTCAGCTGGAGCAAGGTGTATTATGGATGGCCTTGGGTTAGTAGCTTAGTGGTAAGCTTATAGGGGTGTTCATTGGTCCTAGTTCTCAGTTTTAAGCTTGGAAGCTTTTGTAAGCATTTTTAACCATTTTGGCATTTCACTGTTACACTTGTTTATTAGCTCTAATTTCTGTTTCTATTTGTTTACTAGTTATAAATTAGTGTTTTTGATCATTAAAATCAGTAGTTTGTTCTCTTAATTTTGTATTTTGCAAAAAAATCTCATTTGGGCAGTCAAAATAGCTTAAGTCTAATTTCTTAGTTTTAAGTTACTATTACTGTTGATTCAAGCTTGTTTAGTCTTAGTTAATGATTATATAGAGTCTTCAATCAAGTTTATGGTCTAACTTTGTAAGTTGCTTTGTAAAAACTTCAATACAGCCATCTAAAAGGGTGTTTGGTTTATTATGTTCAAAGGTACTCTGGTCATTGGACTTGTTGGAAATATGTCTAACTTTGTTTAAACAACTCATCTCAGTCAAGAAACAAGTTCTCATAAGCAAAAAAGTCAAAATTTCAGTTAATCATGTCTTAGATGCTTACTGTTGAATTTTTAGGATAGCAGATCTTGATTTTGTGTTAGCAAGTGGTTAATCTTGCTCAAGTTAGTCTCATTACACCTTAAAACAACATATTAAGTACTTTAGATCAGATCAAAGTTCACTTTGGTCAACTTTTTAGTTGTTATAAAAAAGTCAAAATCTCATAAGGTCATTTTTGAATAAACTTTGGAATTTCACTGTGGGTTTATTAATAAGATTTAGATTATAAGCTCTGGGGGTATTAGAGTTTAGTTGCTTAAGAAAAATATAAAAATGCTAGTTCTTTATTTCTCAGCTCTTTAAGTGCTTATATTACTGCTTTTTGTGAGTACCTGTTCTGCATAACTGTCCAGTGAGTGTGCCCAAATTGATAAGCTCACACTGAGCTTATTAGCTGTCCAAATCTTGTGTTCTCTGGTTCTTTGGAAAGCCAACCTGGCCATCTTGAAGTACCAAGTTTGGTTTTTCATTTTTGAGCTTGTTTGTTAGGGCTGCTATTAGCTTAAAGTTTGTCCCATTTTCTGTTTTTCATCACAAATAGCCAAAGTGCTTATTGGCTTATTAGAGCTTTTCAGTTTGATTGTTTGTGTCTTTTAGCTTCAATTTAGTTGATCTAGCTTATTTTCATCTTATTCTAGCTTCTGTTTCAAGTTGTGAGCTTGTTTGAGCTTATTTCACCAAATAAGCTCAAAAGCACCACTGTTGGACTTTTAAGCTCATCAATCAGCTTATTTGTGACTTATAAAATTTTTGTCTTTGTTAAAGTTTCTTATAATCAGTAGTAAAGTAGTTTTCAAAAAGAAAATCCAGAAAAAGTCCAATTAAAAATCAGTGATAGTGTTTATTTAAGATTTTCTAGCTTTTTGATTTTTCTTTTCATCTTTTTAATAAGCAAATCTTGTTTTTCTATTTTTCTTAGGTTTCTGTCATCATATAGGATTTTTAGAAAAAGTTTCAGATTTTTCTCTATCTTTTTAGTATTTATTATAATTTTAAATAGTTAAAAATAGTAATTAATTAGTAATAAATAATTAAAAAGCATAAAAAATATCTTTTCTGTTTTAAAATTAGTTTTATCATATTTTAGATTTTTCAAAGTTAACATTTTATTTTTCCAAGTTTATTTTATAATTTCCAGTAATTAAGTGTATTTTAAATAGTTATTAATTAGTAATAATTAAATAAAAAGTGTGAAAAATATATTTTTAATTTTAAAATTAGTTTTATAGTATTTTAGATTTTTCAGAATCATAAGTCTATTTTTCTAGCCTTATTTTGTATTTTCTTCTATTTTAGAGTATTTATTAAATAGTTAAAATAGTTTTTAATTAATAATAATTAATTAAATAGTGTTAAAAATAATTTTCTTTTTCTAATAATTTTCTTTTATTTTTAGGATTCTAAAAATGTCATTTTTATATTTTTAGGCCTTTTATTTCTTAGTTTTCACTTTTTATTTTGTGCGTATACGTAGTTTTTAAAACTTACGTTTACGTTTTTCTCATCTGATTGTTGTGCTTTCCAATTCTGTGTCCAATTCTATTCCAATCAATCAGTAGTGTAATTTCTAATCAAAACCTTTACAGATCACTATCCTTAGTGATCACTCCATATTCTGAATCAGTTTTACACACCATTGAGTCTCCTTGGGACTAAACGACCCGGGAATTCATTATATTCTCCAGATCTTCATTGCATTTGTGTTTAAGCTGTTTTAAGTCTGTTTGACTTGACGGTTTAGCACAGATCACAACCTCAATTTGTTTAAAACTATATGTATATAAAACACGTGTCGATTTGGGTAATCGCTGATATTTAAAAATAAAACTGAAATCAAACTGCGATAATGGGTTATCTGATTTTTGTTTTTTTTGGATTCGATTTCTTAGTTATCTTTTTTGCGGTTTTGAATTGAGCGGGTCGACTCGGTTTGTCAGTTTCACGGATTTTTATTAACACCATAAACTTTAGCTTTATATGAATCAATTAGAAATTTTGAACGACGAAAAAAACTTGCTCACTAAAATATTTGTTATCACAGTTGTATAATGAAAAACATGCATTATCATTAGTTAAGGAGTTAAAATACGTCACATAAGATTCTTGATATCTGTAATTTAATGTAAAAAATAATAATAAACTAAAATACATGATTTACCGAAAAAGTTAACGTAATATGTTGAAAACGACATAAAATACATGATTCACCGACCTAATGATTTAAATATAAAATCCATAAACGACATAATGTTGAAAGATGAAAAGTTAACGTAATATGCCATTTGTAAGTACTTTGGAATCAATCAACCTAAATAACCTTGAGTGTATTGTTTAAAGGTTATTTCAAGGTACCCACTCAGTCAAGCTTATAAACAACCTTTACACATTTTGAGCTCCTCTACCCACTTTGAAAATCTTGAACCATGAACTTTCGAGCAACAAAATTAATATGAGCAAAAATTAACTAATTAGCAGAGCATCATGGGTAAACAGCAAAACCAATAGCAATTTTAGTTATAGCCACAACCAAAAATGAAAAATCGTAAGGCCATTTTAGTGCACAATATGCTATCATGATATGTAGCAAGTTGGCTTTTACTTGAGCAATCAAATATGAGGATTAAAGAACCAACAAAATAACATCTCACCGCCTCATACTCTTAGATAAGGGACATGCAACTTATTTACAGTGGAAAAATGATCACAGTAGAAAGCTTTAATGTAGCTTATGAAAAAGAAGATTAAAGTCACTCCAAATTCACTCATATCAACTCATTATAAATTTTCCCGAACAACCTGTACCCAACCAAGCCAATTCCTAACCTCACATAAATCGGTTGCATAAGTTTAATGAAACATAAATTTTACATAAACAATTTGTATACTTTAATTAATGGGTATCTAAGATCCACTTATATTGTATCTAATTGACCAACTATTAGTATGCGTATCTATATTAATAGAATATAGAAATGATTTGTATGTTTCCTAGTTGATAATAGGATGATTTTGTGTATCTCTGTATTTCAGGTAGTTTGTTGTAACTTGTATCCTATATATTTATAAATGCATAAAGGTGAGATTTCACAAACCCTAATATGGTATCAGCCTAAATTCCTGGCTGCCATCTTCTTCTCCCCTGATCCATCTTTTTCGATCATCACCATGTCAGGCGAATCCTCAAACACTGATGCCCCTCTTCCCCTTTCTACTGTTCTCCATATGATCACCATAAAACTTTCCTCCACTAATTACCTTTTATGGCAAAAACAAATTCTTCCCCTTCTTGCTTATCATCAACTTACGGGGTATGTTGATGGTTCAATACCCAAACCATTGGCAACGCTTATGCTTCCTGGATCGCTGCTGATCAGCGTGCCTTGCTGTTGATTCAAGCATCTTTATCTGAAGAAGACATGGCCGAAACCCTCGGTCATTCTACATCTCATGATGTTTGGTCTTCTCTCGCATACATCTACCAACATGACTCTCTTGAGCGTATTAATACGCTACGGGATTTACTTCGTCATATTAAGAAAGGAAACTCCACTGTTTCTGAGTTTTCTCGCAAGTTCAAGACCATATGTGATCAGCTTCAAGCTATTGGTCATCCACTTACTGAAGATGACAAATCTCACTGGTTTCTTTGTGCTCTTGGCTCGTCATTTGAAACCTTCTCCACCACGCAACGATTGATTACTCCACGACCTAAATTTCGTGATCTTGTTTCTCAAGCCGAGAGTCACGAGATGTTTCTCCAGTCAATTACTAATTCTGTTGCTCCTGTTGCTTTTAATACCGCCTATCGAGCATCCACCACTGATTCCTCACATGGTCGTGGTTCCACACGTGGCAGATCCTCTACTCGTGGTTCCTCTAATCGGGGTAGAGGTCGTGGAAGTAGGCGTCCTCCTCATTGCCAATTATGCCGAACCAAAGGTCATTATGCTAACCAATGCCTGGATCTTCATACTTTTGCTCAAATTCCTTCTACTGTTGATGCAAACCTCGCTGAAGCTTTTCAATCTCAATGCAATACATCTACTCCTGATTGGTTTGTTGATACAGGAGCCTCGGCACACATGACACCTAGCTCGGCAAATCTCGATGCCGTCTCTTCCTATTCTGGTAATGATTCTGTTATTTTTGGCAATGGTAATGGTGCCTCTATTTCTCATATCGGCAGATCTCACATTTCTCCTAATATTTCCTTACTTGATGTTCTTGTGGTTCCTAAGCTCACCAAAAGTCTCCTTACGGTTAGAAAGCTCACCCAAGATAATCTAGTTGATGTTGTGTTTTCTGACCCCATGTTTCTTATTCGCCACTTAAAGGAAACCCTAGCACAAGGAAGACGTAGGAATGGCCTATATGTTCTTGAGCAAGGAAACCAAGCTTTTCTGGCCAAGATTTCTTCCAAGCGCATTACAGCCTCCTTTGATTTATGGCATAATCGATTAGGCCACGTATCTCATGACATCATTTTTGTTTTAAATAAGATGGGTTGTTTATCTATTACTTTTTGTTGGGATATGAAAGTGCTGAAGAATGACAAAGTACTGGAAGAAGTCAAAGTACTGCTAAAGAAAAAGTCAAAGTACTGCTGTCGAAGTCAAAGTACTGCAAAGATAAAGAACCGCTATATTCGTTTATGGAAAGCTTTGTTATTCTAGAATATTATTTGTTTAGATTACTTGTCGTACAAGGTTTGTAATTGTAAACCGACTAGGGTTATCCTTAAGCCTATAAAAGGACCCCTAGATTGGCATTAGACGTACGTGCATTATTAGAGTTTTAGAGAGTTCGATATTAGAGTTTTAGAGTTATTAGAGAATCTGTATAACTAGCAGGTTCTAAAGTTTTAATAAAATCGTTGAAAGTTCAAGTTATATTCTTCTTAGCTTTGTTAAGTAAATTACGCATACTTAATAGAGTTTGCTCAATGTTTCATTGTTAATAATTTAGGATTTATCCGAGGTTATTAAACCCTTAACAAGCTATATAAGTTAGTTTGGTTAGAGTACATCTATCCAACAAGTGGTATAAGAGCTTGTGTGGAAACTCTGACTAAGAAGAAACCTTAAAACCTAGTTAACAACAAAAACCTAAAGATGTCGACTGAAGCTGTTCCACCACCATCCATCACCTCACTCAGAATACCAATCATTAAGAAGGGAGAATACGACCTAAGGAGCATGAAGATGAGGCAGTACATTGCTATTACAGACCATGCACTATGGAATGTAATTGTCAATGGTAATGAAGTAGTTCCAGAACTTGTAGAGATTCCTGGACAACCTAAACCACCCAAAGCAGTCTTACTAGCAGCAACAATAAGAAATCAACAGAAGGCTCTCAATATACTGTTGTCTTCTATTCCAGATGGTCATCTACTCAAGTTCCATGATGCTAAAGATGCAAAGCAACTCTGGGCTGCTCTCAAGACAAGGTTTGGAGGTAATGATGCTTCCAAGAAGATGCACAGAAATCTGTTGAAGCAGCAGTTTGAAACATTCACTGTTGGAGAAAGAGAAGGCCTTGATGCTGCCTATGACAGATTCCAAAATCTTCTCAGCATGTTGGAGCTGTACAAAGCAGAGGTTTCAGTTGAAGATGTAAATCTGAAGTTCTTAAGGAGTTTTCGATCTACATGGCATGTGATTGCTACTATGATCAGAGGACAACCTGGTTTGGATGTTATGGACTTTGATGATCTCTATAATCACTTGAAGGTGTATGAGCATGAGATGAATGGCCAAACTAGTTCAAAATCTCACAGTATTGCCTTTTTGTCTTCTGAAAAGAAAGGCAATACTTCCACTAAAAGTACTGCTTCTCCTACTCAAAGTACTGTTGCTCAAAGTACTGTTGCCTACTCTACCCCCACCTTTGCTCAACAAGACACACCAACAAATACCATCCACTCAGATGAAGTCGTATGCTCTTTCTTTGCACAGCAAGCTACTTTACATGTCACTTATGAAGAAGATCTCTCACAGATTGAAGAGGATGCTCTTGAAGAAATTGATATCAGATGGCAAGTTGCTATGATCACTGCAAGGATCAAGAAGTTCATGAAGAAGACAGGAAGAGGGATTAACTTCAAACCAAAACAGGGAATCACCTTTGACAAGTCCAAAATTGAATGCTTCAATTGTCAAAAGACTGGACACTTTGCAAGGGAATGCAGGTTTGCTAAATATCAAGAAAACAAGATGACTGAGAAACCAAAGTTTGAGCTAAAAGAAATTCCTATTACTGAAACAAAAGCTTTGGTTGCTCAAGAGAATTTATCAGAGGTTGACTAGAGTGCTGAGTTTGATGATGAACCAGTAACCTATTGTATGGTAGTTGTGGAGGAACCAGTGGAAGAGTTTGATTGGAGCATAACTTTTGATGAGGAACCTGGACATGCTGCTTTGGAATCCAGATACGGTCTAGGAATCTTTGATTGGAGCATGGAGAGTGAAGATGATCCTGTTCTACTTGCTATGGTAGCCACTTCACCAAGTTCACCCCTATCTCTGAGGTATGTTCTAAGTGTCATTACTTTTTTCAAAAAGTACTTAATGAGTATGTGACTGAAAGAGATAATTATCAAAGGGCTAGGTCTGAGGTAGCTGGTTATCAAATCACTTTAGAATCAATGGAAGCCAAAATCATAACACACGAAAATAATGAAATGGCTTGGGCAGAAAAGTATGAACAACAGGATTATCAGTTAAAATTAAGTGAATGGAAGTTAAATTGTAAAATCTCTAAAATTGAGAAGCTTACTAAGGAAAGAGATGAACTGTTAGCAAAGTTTGATGCCTGGAAAGAATCTGGTCTTTCTCATGTTACTTATGCTCAAAAACAGAGAAAAGCTTACATTAGAACTAGCCTAGGTTTTGGTATGGACTTTAGTAACATAGAAGAAAACCCATCTAGTGATAAGGATGACCTTGATTTTGAGGATATAACCACTAGTAATGATGAACTCATTAATTATGTAGACACATCTAGTAATGAGGAATCAGTTAGTGAAACACCTCCTGAGTTTAAGAAAGATAATGGTTATCATGCCGTCCCTCATCCCACCAGAAGTTTTCAACCCCTTAGGCCTGATGTTTCTCGTTTTGGAATAGACAATCTAGGGTTTAGGAAAAAGCTTATTGGTCAATCTTGGTCTGAAACCCCAAAAGAAACTGTTGAAAACCCTAAGGATAATGATGTTAAAAGTCAAGCAGTACCTTCAACTCAAAGTACTGCTACATGTTCCGCAGTACCTTTAGGAAAATCTTTTCAAAATACTGCTAAACCTTTTTGGGATAATTTTTGTCAAAACAGTTTTAATAATTCACCTAGAAGACATAATCGTTTTGGTCATATACATAGAGGAAGCAATTTTGGGAGTTTGGGTCAAAAATTGTGTTTTGTTTGTTATAGTCCTGATCATCTGATTAAGCACTGTGACTTTCACTCAGAGTACCTAAGCAAATTTCCAAAGAACAGAACTACCAACTGTAGCCCTAGAGAGAATAAACCAGTCTGGAATCATTCACATAGGGTTAACCATAGCAACTTTTCACAAGACTATAGGTACCCTCACCAGAGAAGACCTTTTTCAACCCACCAGTACCTTCAAATACTTTTCAAAGAACTCAAGCAGTACCTTCTCAAAGTACTGCTAGATTTTCAAACAATCAAGGTACTGCAAACACTTTTTGGAATGGAAAGCCTAGGAGATCAAATTATTATCAATCTAGAAGGTGTTACAACTCCAAAAAAGTAGCTAAGTCAAAGGACTCTACACCAGCAGTTAAAACTAAATGGGTTAAGAAAGAAAGTACTGATGAGGAACAAACAGTACTTTCAACAAGTACTGGTGAAACAGAGATTTTTGATAAAGATGATTTTGTGGAAAAAGAAAAGGAGATTTTTGTTGAAAAAGAAAGTTTTGCTAAAAATCCACCACAAGTTTTAAAACAAAAGATAATGCTTGATTCTGTCTACAAAAACTGTGAAGGTTACATACTCAAGGAATTTGAGTATGTTACTCCACAAGGGGAATACAAGTCAGTAATGGCTTGGGTTCCTAAAAGACACTAACTCTTTTATAATTGTGCATGGCAACCCAGAAGAGGAGCTTAAAGATCATCTAATTGTGGATAGTGGTTGCTCTGGAAGCATGACAGGGGACAAGGAGATTCTGTCAGATTTTAGATCTTATTGTGGAGGAAGAGTTGCATTTGGGAATGATCCTAATAGAGGAAGAATCACTGGAAAAGGAACCATCAAAGCAGGGCGTACAGATTTTGAGAATGTTAGATATGTGAAGGAGCTCAAGTTCAACCTTTTGTCAGTCTCTCAAATCTGTGATAAAAAGCACCCTGTTTATTCACTGACACAGAATGTCTCATTCTTTCACCTGAATTCAAGCTTGCTGATGATAACTTGGTGATACTGAAAGTACCAAGAACCAATGATGTGTATAGTTTGGATATGAAGAGTCTTCACTCTTCTGAAAGAGCTACATGTTTAGTAGCAAAGGCATCACTTGAAGAAGCACATCTATGACATTGAAGATTAGGCCATGTGAATTTCAAAAACATCAACAAGCTGGTTAAAGGAAATTTAGTAAGAGGTTTACCTTCCAAAACATACAAGAATGATCACTCATGTTTAACGTGCAAGAAGGGTAAACAACACAATGCTTCATGCAAGAAGATTGAAGATAGAAAAATTAGAGAACCTTTGGAGCTGTTACACATGGATTTGTTTGGACCTGTCTCTGTTGCAAGTCTAAATAAGAAAAAGTACTGCTTGGTTGTGACAAATGATTGTAGTAGATTCAGTTGGGTATTTTTCTTGGGATTTAAAGATGATACTTTTGATGTTATTCATGATCTTATAATAGCACTTGAAAACCAATTGAGACTCAAGGTTAGAGGTGTTAGATGTGATAATGGGACTGAATTCAAGAACAAGCTTATGGATGAATTTTGTGCTAAGAAAGGAATCAAAAGGGAGTTCAGTATTGCAAGAACACCACAGCAGAATGGTGTTGCAGAGAGAAAGAATAGAACTTTGATTGAAGCAGCCAGAACAATGCTTGCAGATTCACAATTACCTATTCAATTCTGGGCTGAAGCTGTAAGTACTGCTTGCTATGTGCTTAACAGAGTATCAGTCACCAAACCTCAGATGAAGACACCTTATGAGTTGCTGATGGGAAACAAACCCAACATTCGTTTTATGAAGCCTTTTGGATGTCCTCTAACAATTCTAAATACAATTGATAATCTGAGAAAGTTTGATGGCAAGTCAGAAGAAGGATATCTATTGGGATATTGTACCAACAGCAAGGGATTTAGAGTGTACAATAGAGTCACCAAGAAGGTTCAAGATTGTCTTCATGTTGAATTTTTAGAAGATCAAGAAAATCATAAGGGTAAAGGTCCTGATTGGATGTTTGATCTTGAAGTTTTGACTCCTTCTATGAATTATGTACCTGTTAGAGAAGAAAATCAACATGTTCACAAAGAAGATGATTTACAGTACATTGTTCATGGAGTCCATATTAGACCTGATGATGTTCCTGATGAAGAACCCATACCTGTTGAACCAAAGAAAAGTACTGATGAACCAAAATCCTCACTGTCTGCTGAGGATCAAGCTATTCAAGAGGAACTTAATCAGATGTTTTTTCAAGATGTAGTAGCACATTCTTATAATGATGAACAAAGAAGAGCTTATGAAGAAGCAAAGAAAAAGAACAAGACTACAGAGTTCTCTCATAGTACTTTAGATCACAGTACTTTGGGTGACAGTACTTTCGATCAAAGTACTGATGCACCTGTTGACAGCACTTTGGATGATTTGGATGATCCTACCATGCCTGGCTTAGAAGATACTAATGATGAGTTTGAAGATGAAGGTATTTTCTCATATTCCAATGAAGATGTTGATTTCACTAATTTGGGTGATAATTATGAAGTTCCACAGACTCCTATCTTAAAAATTCATCAAGATCATCCTACTGGTCAAATCATTGGACCTTCTACTCATGGAGTGCTTACAAGAACCAAAGCTAAGGGTTTTTCTACACATCATAATGCTTTACTTAGCTTTGTCTATAAACAGAACAGGTCGAATCATAAGGATCATCAAACATGCCTGTTTACTTGTTTTATCTCTCAAGAAGAACCCAAGAATATTGCTCAAGCATTAACTAAAGAGAGTTGGGTTGAAGCTATGAAAGAAGAACTTCTTCAATTCAAACTTCAAGAAGTTTGGGTACTGTGTGATCTACCAGATGGAAAGAAAGTCATTGGTACAAGATGGGTTTTCAGAGTCAAGAGAGATGAAAGAGGGAATGTCATCAAGAACAAGGCACAGTTAGTTGCACAAGGATATAGACAAGAAAAGGGGGTAGATTATGATGAAGTATTTGCTCCTGTAGCAAGGATTGAAGCCATTCGAATCTTCCTTGCTTTTGCATCATATATGGGATTTCAAGTTTATCAAATGGATGTCAAGAGTGCCTTTCTCTATGGCAAAATTACAGAGGAAGTTTATGTTAATCAGCCTCCTGGTTTTGAAGATCCTACACATCCAAACAGAGTCTATAAAGTGGTTAAAGCTCTTTATGGCTTACATCAAGCACCTAGAGCTTGGTATAAAAGGCTCTCTACTTTTTTATTGCAACATGGTTACAGAAGAGGAGCTATTGACAAGACTTTGTTCATTAAAAGAGATAAGAAGGATATCATGCTGGTACAAGTTTATGTAGATGATATCATATTTGGAGCTACAAAACAGTCCATGGTTAAGGAGTTTGAGCAGCTGATGCAGAATGAATTTCAAATGAGTTTGATGGGTGAGTTAACATTCTTTTTGGAACTTCAAGTTAAACAGTCAAAGGAAGGAATTTTCATCAGTCAGGATAAGTATGTCTCAGACATACTCAAGAAGTTTAACTTTGATGCTATGAAGCCAATCACTACACCTATCAAATCTATCAACTCATTGGGCAAGGATGAAGATGGTCAACCTGTTGAAGTCAAGTTGTACAGATCTATGATTGGCTGTCTTATGTATTTAACTGCATCTAGGCCTGATATTATGTTTGATGTTTGTCTATGTGCAAGATATCAAGTCTCACCTAAGGTCTCCCATATGAATGCAGTAAAATGGATTTTTAGTTATTTGAAACAACAACCTAAGTTGGGGTTGTGGTATCCAAAGGATTCACCTTTTCACTTGGAAGCTTTTTCAGATAGTGATTATGCAGGTGATAACTATGACAGAAGATCAACTACTGGAGGATGCCAATATCTTGGAAGAAGATTAGTCTCATGGCAATGTAAGAAGCAAACTATTGCAGCAACATACTCTACTGAAGCAGAATATGTGGCTGCTGCAAGCTGTTGTGGACAAGTTTTGTGGATGCAGAATCAACTCTTGGACTATGGGTTCAAATTCAAGAATACTCCTATCAACATTGATAATGAGAGTACCATTTGCATTGTGAAGAATCCAGTTTATCACTCCAAGACCAAGCACATTCAGATTAGGCATCACTTCATCAGAGATTGTTATGAGCACAGGCTCATTAATGTTGTCAAGGTTCACACGGATGATAATGTAGCTGATTTACTCACCAAAGGCTTTGATGTTTCAAGATTCAATCACTTGGTGGTAAGCATTGGAATGATTAATTACTGTGCTACATTTGAGGGGAGGACTATTTAGTAAGTATAGTCCTATGCATTGTTTGAGGGGAGGCAATCTCATGTTTATTTAAAGTGTTTGCTATTGTAAAGAGGAGAATGGGAAAGTACTGCTTTTTGGTTATATGAAAGTACTTCTTTGAAAGTACTGTTTTGGAAAGTACTGCACACGTGGAAATAACTGTTTGTCTTATCAAAGTACTGTTTCAACGGTAATATTGAGGGGTAAACTTCACTAACGGTAACTTTGTTATTAAGGGCTGTGATTTTTTAAATCTCACCTATAAATAACTACTCTCCAAATTTCCCTCTCATCTTTATACCTTATAATCTTTTCCATATTTCTCTCTTTCACCTCTATTATTCACTCAACGCTTTCTTAGTAAACAAATCATCAATGGCAAATCGTAATACAGTTTCAAAACACAACATGGTGGTGAATTTGGATAAAACTGAAGCTAATGTCATCTTCCATGACATCATTGATTTTCTCACTGGATCTCCGATTAGTTATGCACTTTTAGTGGAACCAGATATAATTGAGCCATGGATTCAACAGTTTTGGGCAACTACAAGGGCTCATATGGATAATGATGATTCATATATTCAAGCTAAAGTTGCTGGGAGGATAGTGAAGGTTTATAAAGCTTCAATTCATGAAGATTTATTGTTTGATGATGAAGAAGGGGCTATTCGTTTTGATAAGCAATTGATTTGGGATACATTCAGAGACATTGGGTATGAAGGGTCCTTAACTGAACAAACTTTCAAGAAACCCTTATTTAGTCCACACTGGAAGTATTTGGTTCATGTATTGCTTCATTGTATTAGTGCTAAAAGTACATCATGGGAGCAATTTGGTTCTAACATCGCATCTGCTCTAGTGGGATTAGCTACAAATCGAATTTTCAATTTTTCAAGGCTAATTATAGATGGAGTGTTATGTCATATTTCTCATGGATCACGCTGGTTGATGTATCCAAGATTTATTCAAGTGTTCTTGAATAAACAACTTGCTGATGTACCAAAGCCTTCAAGTCTTTTACCTGTTGTGGTACAACCAGCCAAGATTTTCACATTTATGGCTAAAAAAGTGATCTGTTTACTGGAAGGAACACTCCATTAACCACTTCAATGATGGAGGTTGTTCAAGCAATACGAGATGAGGCTGCAGCGAGTGATGACAGAGAAGGTACTGCTTCATCACAAGGTACTGCTTTACAAGGTGCTAATGTTCTAGCTGATACTGCAGTTTCACCTCCACCATCTCCACAAGTTTCTTCTCATGATTCTCAACACGAAGAACACCCACCATCTAGAGGAGATGAAGAAGATGTGGCACCTGAGGGTACAGTTCTAAACAATTATGCTTTATCAAGAGAATTGACTAGATTGAAGAAATCTTTTGAAGAACAGGCTACACAGATTAAGCAGTTGAAGCTTAAGTTTAAAAGATTCAAGAAATTTGTCTGGCCATTGGTTCAACATCATCGATTATGGGTCAAGTCTCAAAGAACGCAAGGCAGGCTAGATAGGCAATTTAAGAAGACCACCAAAGGCAAAAAGGTTCAACAGCAATCTTCATTCCAATTGGGGAGGAAATTGGAAGATAAGAATTTGAATGAAGAAGCTGAACCTCAAGGTACTGATGTTCAACCTCAAGGTACTGAAGTGCAAGTTAATATTGAAAGTACTGAGGAAGAAAGAACTAGAGTTCAAAGTACTGATGATCAAGGTGCTGCTAATCAAAGTACTACTCTTCAAGGAACTTATAGGCAAGAGTTAATTACACCAAGGTTGTTAGATTTTGAAGAGGAAGCTGGTCCTTCAACTGTTATATATAAAGAGGAAGCTGATCCTTCAACAGTCATACCAGAAAAGGAAGCTGATACACCTAAACCAATACACACTACAAGTGATGATGAAACTATTGCTGAGATATTGCATGATTTGTCAAAACCAAGGGGTGTTAGCATTCCAGGAGTTACTGAAGAACAACCATAAGCTTCTCAACCTTCTATAGATCCAAAAGATAAAGGAAAAGGTAAACTGATTAAAACAAAGAAGAAAAAGAAGCTTACCTTGGCAGATATAAGAGCAATTGAAGTTGCTAGGAATGAGGAAGCAGCTAGAAAGGTACAAGTTGAATTGAATGCTGAAGTTGCTATTGAAGAAGCTAAAGATAAAGAAGCAGCTAAGAAATTGCAAGAAGAATTGAATGCTGAAGCTGCTGTACCATTAAAGACACCTATTCCTGTTTCTGCTCTATCAAGAAGACCAAATCGTGCTAAGGAAAGAAATGCAATGATGGCTTATTTAAAAGGTCGAGGGTATATTGGATTGCAGAAGTTGAATTATGTTGAGATGAAACAGTTATATGAAGTTGTTAGAGAAGCTTATCAGAAGAATGTTGATAGTATCAAAGATTTTAAAGATGGTGATGCTCAGAAAGAAGATGATAGAAAAGGAAGTTTAAAAAGAAAAAGAACATCTGAAGTTGAAGATGAACAGCCATCAAAGAAGGTTGAGTTACGATCTGATACTGATGATGAACTAAGGAATTACTTAAGAGTTGTAGAATTTGAGTATTCTAAAGATGATGCAGAAAAGAAGACAGAAAAGAAGAAGAAAAAGTCACCAATAACTACTTTTGAAGTTGTAGAATCTAAGGATGGAAATTATCTGATGTTTCATAGAGAAGATGAAAGCTTCAGAGTGTTTAATATGCTATGGGATCTATTGCACATAATATATAGAGAGGATTTATTTCATTTATATCATTTGGTGCAAGAATATTTTGAACATATTCCATCAGAAGGTGTTGGTTTAATCTTGCTTGGAGATCTCACAACTGTTTGGGAAACTGAAGAATCAAGCACTGATGAGATTTGGAAAACTCAAGAAGATTGGGAGATTATCAGTTGGAGATTTTTTGAAGAATCTGGAGTACATGTTCTAGAGTTAGAAGATGGGACTATGATTCATATGTTAGCAGACAGAAGATATCTGCTTACATCAGATCTTATGAGGAGAATGCTAGAGCATGGTATGGAAGTTGAAGAAGATAATTAAACTGCACTTATGGTCATCAAATTGTTTATCAGATGGACAACTATGGCTGATGATGATGAATAACTGGTATGAATCTTTATTGAATAAATTATTTTTGAAATATCAGTACTTTATTCAAAGTACTGCTAATCAAACAGTACTTTCATCAAAGTACTGCTTGCAGCATTAAACTAGTTAATGATTTTGAAAGAAAACTTTTGTTAAGTGATAAATATTTTGAAACAAAGGTTAAAAGAAATAAATGGTTTTTGAGATGGTAACAACAATAGGTTATCAATCCACCATGGTTACAAAAGGATTGGCTAATCCATGAGCAAACGGCTCTGGTAAAGATATCTCAAATCCGTTTTATAGTTGACAACTTGCTAATAAGTTGTATGGTAATCAACTCACCATATCAGTAAATGTGAAGAGTTGGCTAGCCCACAAGAAAATGGATTGTGGTAAAGGCTATGGAAAAACCATTATATGGTAATTAGTTCACCATGGTTGCAAGAACTAACTAGTCCAAAAGGGTACAACTTTTGGTAAAGACAAATCAAATCTGCTGATAGCTGATGATTTGCTAAAAATCATATGGTTATCAATGTACCATGGTCTTACACACCAAAACATTTGGCTACTCCAGAGTTAATGGCTTTGGTAAAGAGACATCAAAATCCATTAAATTTTCAATGATTCACCTCTCACAGGAGTTTACACACCTGGAAGTGATGAGAATAGACTGAAACTTAAAAGAATTAATGTACACAATTGTCATATGTTGCTGAATTGCTGAAAAGATGGAGATTGCTGAATGATGCTGTAAAAGAATTATTTCTAAAGAATACTTTGATAATGATGATATAAGCACAGAGAATACAAAGATACAATCTAAAGACAAAGACACAATCTTTCCTTGAAGATGGAGAAGTTAAAGATAAATTTACAAAGGAACTTGAAGTCAAGCAAGTAGAATTCAAGTTAGGGGAAGATTGTTGGGATATGAAAGTGCTGAAGAATGACAAAGTACTGGAAGAAGTCAAAGTACTGCTAAAGAAAAAGTCAAAGTACTGCTGTCGAAGTCAAAGTACTGCATAGATAAAGAACCGCTGTATTCGTTTATGGAAAGCTTTGTTATTCTAGAATATTCTTTGTTTAGATTACTTGTCGTACAAGGTTTGTAATTGTAAACTGACTAGGGTTATCCTTAAGCCTATAAAAGGACCCCTAGATTAGCATTAGACGTACGTGCA
Source organism: Chrysanthemum seticuspe (assembly GCA_019973895.1). Classification (NCBI taxonomy): domain Eukaryota; kingdom Viridiplantae; phylum Streptophyta; class Magnoliopsida; order Asterales; family Asteraceae; genus Chrysanthemum; species Chrysanthemum seticuspe. Next base: position 171,675,089 of record BPTQ01000008.1, read on the forward strand.
TTATTAGAGTTTTAGAGAGTTCGATATTAGAGTTTTAGAGTTATTAGAGAATCTGTATAACTAGCAGGTTCTAAAGTTTTAATAAAATAGTTGAAAGTTAAAGTTATATTCTTCTTAGCTTTGTTAAGTAAATTCCGCATACTTAATAGAGTTTGCTCAGTGTTTCATTGTTAATAATTTAGGATTTATCCGAGGTTATTAAACCCTTAACAAGCTATATAAGTTAGTTTCGTTAGAGTACATCGATCCAACACTTTTGTTTTACCAACCCCACGCCTATGTTCTTCTTGCCAATTGTCAAAGAGCAAACGTTTGTCTTTTGATCTTAATTTGAAACGTTCTATGCATGTGTTAGATTTAATTCACTGTGATTTGTGGGGACCCTCACCAGTTATTTCTACTGATGGTTTTTGATATTATGCTATATTTATTGATGATTATTCCAGGTTTACTTGGTTCTACCCGATGAAAGCAAAATCTGAATTTTCCAACGTGTTTGCCACGTTTATTGCATTGGTTCAAACACAATTTTAATGCAACGTTAAGGTGTTTCAATCTGATGGTGGGGCAGAATTTACAAACAATCAAGTGCACACTCTTTTGTCTCAAAATGGCACTCATCATCAGCTTTCTTGCCCCTATACTCGTCAACAGAATGGGCATGCAGAACGTAAGCATCGACATATCATTGAAACTGGTCTAGCAATTATGTTTAATGCTCATGTTCCTGCTATTTTTTGGTCTCATGCATTTAGCTCTGCTGCTTACATCATAAATCGGTTGCCTACAAAGCTTCTCGACAACAAATCTCCATACGAGCTATTGTTCTCTATGACACCAAATTATGGGAATTTTCGTGTTTTTGGGTGTTGTGTTTTCCCCTATCGTCGGGATTACTCCTCTCATAAACTTGCTCCTAAAGTGCTCCATGTGTTTTTATTGGCTATAGCACGCAATAGAAGGGTTATAAGTGTCTTGATCTCTCAACCAAAAGGGTCTACATTACTAGTCATGCTCAGTTTGACGAAACTTATTTTCCCTTCCAAGGTCATCAATCTACCACTTCTAAAGATATGCTCTTGTTGTCTACATATTGTGATGACTACCCGATGCCTTCTCCTTCGCATAAGGTAGTATCATCCCTGATGTCACACCCCGAATCTCACTCCTCTTTGTGAGTTATGTACTGACCCACCTCCTTTTGTACCTCCTGTTGCAGCCCCGGTACAAAATGACCAGCCTCCGCCTTCGCCTGTTGCAGCCCCTACACAAACTGACTAGCCTCCACCTTCATCACTACCTGTTACGTCTTCCCAACGTTCTGGTCATCCCATGACTACTCGTTCCAAGGCTGGTATTTTCAAAACTCGCTATTTTGCAGATCTTTCGCATGTGACTACGTCGGGTTTACATTATTCTCTCTTTGCCTCCAAGGAGCCTAAAGGTTTTAAATCTGCTGCTAAGAATCCAAAATGGTTTGCTGCTATGTGTGATGAGATGAAGGCATTGAAACTTAATGCCACTTGGGATTTAGTGCCACGTCCCACTAACTTTAATATTGTCGGTTCCAAATGGGTGTTTTGTACTAAGTTTCTTGCTGACGGCACCATTGATAAATTTAAAGCACGTCTTGTTGCTCAAGGTTTTATGCAAGTTCCAAGTATTGATTATTCTGCCACTTTTAGCCCCGTTGTCAAGGCCTTTACGGTTCACATTATTCTTTCTCTTGCGGTCCTCAACTGATGGCATCTTCATCAATTGGATGTTAAAAATGCATTCTTAAATGGTGAATTATCTAATGTTGTTTATATGGAACAACCTCCCGGCTTTGTGGACTCCCGTTTTCCTAATCATGTTTGTCGTCTCAAAAAGGCTATATATGGTCTTAAACAAGCGCCTCGTGCGTGGTTTCAACGTTTGAGCTCTTTTCTCGTTAGCATTGGATTTACTTGTAGCCGAGCCGATACATCTTTGTTTGTTTTTAAAAAGGATGCAAATATACTTTATCTCTTGGTGTATGTCGATGATCTTATCCTCACGGGCAACAATGGTGATCTCATTCACTTATTAGTTCTCGTCTTAATAAAGAGTTTCTTATTACAGATCTTGGTAAGCTTAACTATTTTCTTGGGCTTGAGGTTTCATACCATGATTCAGGTCTCTTTTTAAGTCAATCGAAATACGCCCATGACATCCTTGCTCGAGCTCATCTCTTGGATGCTAAGCCAGCTGCTACACATCTCTCTACTTCAGCATACTTCACGAGTCAAGGCACTCCATTTCATGATCCTACTCTCTACCATTCTCTTGTTGGAGCTCTTCAATATCTTACTATTACTCGCCCTGATCTCTCCTATGCAGTTAATCAGGTAAGTCAGTATCTTCATGCTCCAATGCAAGATCACTTTCAAGCAGTTAAAAGGATCATGCGTTATGTTAAAGGCACGTTGTCTTATGGTCTCTCGTTTTCACACGCTACTGCCCCTACCATCCTTGGTTAATCGGATGCTGATTGGGCTCGTTGTCTTGAAACTCGGTGCTCTACCTATGGTTACTCCATCTTCCTAGGTGGTAATCTTGTCTCCTAAAGTGCTAAGAAACAACCAACAGTGTCTCGCTCGAGTTGTGAATCCGAATATAGGGCGTTAGCTAACACTGTTGCTGAAATAATATGGGTGACTCATCTACTTTGCGAGCTTCATGTCTTGCCTTCTGGACGTCCCACTCTTTTATGTGACAAACGCATCGCTCTATTCTTGAGTCAAAATCCGATCTCTCACAAGCGAGCAAATCACATTGATATTGATTATCATTTTGTACGGGAATTGGTTCTCTCTGGCAAGCTCCACACTCGTTATATTTCTACACATATGCAGTTGGCTGACATCTTTACTAAGAGTTTTCCACGTCCGCTCTTTGAAGAGTTTAGGTCCAAGCTTCGAGTTGGTCCTCCCCCTCTTCGCTTGCGGGGGGGGGGGTAATATAATATAGAAATGATTTGTATGTATCCTAGTTGATAATAGGATGATTTTGTGTATCCTTGTATTTTAGGTAGTTTGTTGTAACTTGTATCCTATATATTCATAAATGCATTACTCTCACAATTAAGGTGAGATTTCACAAACCCTAATATATATAGTTTCCGATATCCATGGGATATATATCTTTGGGGCGACACTATTTTGGGTTATGGGTTATGAGCCATGGGTCATGGACTTTGGGTCATGGGTACCCAACAAGATACAATGTGTGGAAAACTAGAAGGGGGTGGTTGAATAGTTTTGCCGATTTTAAGTTAGTTTCTAAAAACTTTAGATTCGATGTTATGTGAAATCGTATGGATGAAGATAAAGTATAGATCTAAGAGTAATGCAAGTAAAGAAAGTAAAGTAAGGGATAGAAATGACACAACCGATTTATAGTGGTTAGGCTACAAGGACACCTTCCTTGCCATACTCCACTCCCCGAGTCACCTACTCGAGAGTTCAAGCACTATGTCAACAAACTCCTTCCACCCGGCAGAGAAGCCTTCACAACGTTGCTTACACCTTTTTTCGGTACAAAGCTAAATACCGAGTCCGTAACACGGAGGACCAAACCAACACGACTATTACACAACAAATATGTGAAATATCAAATACAAGATCTTTGCTACAGAAATATTGTGGAGGAACAAATCAATCAAGGACCTCTTGCTTGGATGACTTGTAGAAAGCTCGTGATCTCGGCTTAGAGAAGGACCTATATGAGAATCACAATAGAGGAAAGAAGAACAACTCTCTAGATCAAGTGATCTTTTGTTAGAAGAGTGTAAGAATATATGAGAGAGTTAGTAAGAAGAGGGGTGAGGAGAAATGAAGAAATGGCTCTCTATTTATAGGCAAAATCTTGCCACTGTTGCACGGATCCCTTGTTTAAGGGATCCATCTAGTGTAACTCTAGGGATCTGTGGGACGCTCCTCTTTGCCCATGGGTTTTTTGGTTATGGGTCATGGGTCATGGGTTATGGGTTGGTCCATGGGTATTTCATTAGATACAATGCATCTAGTCAAATGATTATGGGTCAATACCATGGGTTATGGATATGCTCCATGGGTTGTGGTTTTTACCCATCCTAATAAACTATTACAACAAATGATTTATTACAACAATTTGTATTAAATGACTATATGTAAATGCTTTACAAAAATAACATGTATCCTTACTTATGATAACATTATATTTGTTGTCAACAAAACACAAAGAGATCGCTAAATATTAATAAACGTTTTTACGGTTTATTTGTATTAACAATCTCCCCCTGTTTATTGATGACAAAACATAATGTTATGATGAGTAAAACTTAAGATTAGATGTATGTTTTGAAAGCCTAAGTTTTACTTCTTCTCCCCCCCTTATTGTCGAAACAAAAAGTTACCCGAACGAAAAATAAAATGTGGAAAAATGGTCCACGTATCTCTCACTCCCCCTTGACGGTAGCTCCTCCTAGAATGGGACGTCAAGTGAGAAAAATAAAAAAATCCTAAAAAGAACACGGTTAGTAGTAACATGCATAAATAATCTTGTGATTGACGAGAATCAAGATTGGGATCCAATGTATGTAAACAAGGCCTTGTAATAAAACAACAAAATGTAGAGGTATTTATGCCACATACAAGCATGTAAAAGTAACAACAAGACTTGTTCTCAAAAAATGACTCAAAAGGAAAATACTAAAAGTAATAAAAATGATTCCTTCCATGCTTGCATAAGGTTATGGATGCAAGTTTTGGTGAGTAATGATGTTGATGCGATCAAGGATGAGGTTAACTATGACTCGTATTTCTTCCCTAATCTCTATTGCAATATTCCTAGTGGATTGGCAATGTTCACAATGTAAGTGATGTGGGTAATGAGTGCGAAAGTTTTTTGGGTGACTTTGATTTGTGAGATGCAAAAGTTGTGGTGGAAAAGTTGGAAAAAATGGATCAAAGTCCGGAATGTTTGAAAGTGGTGGTGGAAAAGAACCTAGATGTTCTTGTAACACAATGGGAGCTAAAGGTTGTGAGGTTTCAAGGTATTTGAAAATTGTGTTTGGAGAAGTGGGAGGTGTCAAAAAGACTAGTTCTTTTTGCTTTGTTTGTTGAGATCTTGTTGGAGTCTTAAGGAGTTCCAAAAGTGTGATCTTAGGTGGTGATTTGATGGGTGATGAAGTTGGTGTACTTTTTGGTGATGAAGGAGGTGCTATAATGGAAGCATCTTGTGGTGAATGAGTGGTTGGTGATGAACCATTTGATGATGGTTTTGCTAAGCAACAAGGCCGGATGCTAATCCGTGTGGAGTTCCTAGATTTTGGTTGTGGTATTTTGGAAGGTGGGAGGACAAAATTTTGGATTTCTTGAAATAGATTGTTTGCACTAGGTGATTCATCTATGTTGGAAGATCTTTTGGATGACATGATGGTGTTTGTTTGTGAAGTTGAGATTGATGAATATGCAAACATTTTGGGAATCCTATTTATAGAAAAATAATGCATTGTAATGAATGCTTGACCCAAAATGTCGATTAAAATCTAATGATTAGATATGAATTTAAGGCAAGTGATCATGAGAACACAAGCATTAAATAACATACTCTAAGAAAAATAAAAAATAAATGATGAAAATATTGAAGTTTTCTTCCAAAGTGAGAAAAATATAAGATAAAATTAGCTTCCGTCCAGTATTAAGGCTGGGATCCATGGTACTGGTGAGTCAGGCAGCTCAAAATTTTCCTTTTGAAAACATTTGTGCCTAGTGTGTGCCTATATGCTAACCATTTGGAGTTGCGGTTATCTCGACTCCTAAAAGAAAAAGAAAAATAAAATAGAAGTGAAAAAGCACATTATTATGTGAGATAACCCGAGTGCTCCTAATTCATTGTTGCTTAAATGAATGTACCCGAAAACACATATTAGTTATGTGTCCTCTTTAGCATTCAAAAGACATGAGATTCAATGAAAACGGGTTTTTACTTTGTATTAATAATGAAAAAGAGATTTGTCCTAGACGTGAGAAATGGATTTTATGAAACTGATACGGGAAGAGGTATCCTTTTAGAAAGCATATTGAAAAGAGATTTCTATGTGTGAATAAATCGTTTATTCTTCAAAAAAAATATGTATGCAATTATGTGTTTGCAAAAGGTACTTATCTTGAAAAATAAGAGAAAACTATGAATTATAAGTAAAAACTTATCTTGGGTCTTGAAAATTCCCGTATTGTTTGTGAGTTGTACGTGAAATAGAAATCCTAGACTCAGAAAGAAGAAGTCTAGTGTTTACATACCTTGCAGAGTTTAAAAGCTAATTACGACGATTGTTCCATGAGACCAAGACCAAGACGAAGTAGGTTGAATTGTTCCTGCTTCAACGGTTTGGTGAGGATGTCGGCTATGTTGTCTTCGGACGCTACCTTCTCAATAGAGATGTTCCCCTTTTGAACATTGTCTCTTAAGAAGTGATGGCGAATCTCTATATGCTTTGTGCGAGAATGTAATACCGGATTCTTGCTTAAGTCGATGGCACCTTTGTTGTCACATAGAATGGTTATGTCACTTAGATGAATTTCGTAGTCAACTAACGCTTGTTTCATCCATAGTGCTTGTTGGCATGCTTTGCCGGCGGAGACATATTCGGTTTTGGTTGTTGATATGGCCAATGCCGTTTGCTTCTTTGAGAACCACGATGTTAAACAACATCCCATAAAAGTACATACCTCACTTGTACTTTTTCGGTCAACATAATCACCTGCATGGTCAGAATCTGCATATACAATTGTTTCTACCCCCGTACCCTTAGGATACCACAATCCTAATTGAGTCGTACCCTTAATGTATCTAAATATCCTTTTGACGGCTTCTAGATGTGATGTTTTAGGATCTTCTTGAAACCTAGCGCATAGACAAACACTAAACATGATATCCGACCGACTAGCCATGAGGTAGAGAAGACTACCAATCATGCCATTATATTTTGTGTTATCAACGGATTCGCCGTCTTCATCTTTTGTGAGTTTAGTGTCGGATGACATTGGTGTCCTAATGGGCTTTGACTCTTCTAAACCGAATTTCTTTAACATCTCCTTTATGTATTTAGATTGATTAAAGAAGATACCATCTTCTACTTGTTTGATTTCTAGACCAAGAAAGAAACTAAGTTCTTCCATCATACTCATCTCGAACTCGTCATGCATGATTTTAGAGAAATCATCACACATGTCTTGACAAGTAGATCCGAATATAATATCATCTGCATATATTTGAACAAGATTATATGTAACTCTCTTTTCTTAGTAAAAAGTGTGTTATCAACTAACCCTATAGTGTAGTTGTGTTTGATTAAGAATGACTTGAGTCTATCATACCAAGCTTTTGGAGCTTGTTTAAGACCGTAAAGGGCTTTCTTTAACTTATACACATGTTTAGGTTTTTCAAAATCGATGAAGCCTGGAGGTTGAGCTACATATACTTCTTCAGTAATAAAACCATTTAGAAAAGCACTTTTGACATCCATTTGATAAAGATTAAGATCATTAGCACAAGCATAAGCAAGAAGTATTCTTATAGACTCTAATCTAGCCACGGGGGTATAGGTCTCATCAAAGTCTATTCCTTCTTGTTGATTATACCCTTGGGCAATGAGTCTATCTTTGTTTCTAGACACTATACCGTTTGCATCTAACTTGTTTTTATATACCCATTTGGTTCCTATTATGGTTTGATTACTAGGTGGAGGGACGAGTGTCCAAACATCGTTAAAAACAAATCTGATTTAACTCTTCTTGCATAGCTATTACCCAACTTTCATCTTTCATGGCTTCTTGTGTATTCTTAGGTTCTATGGTTGAGACAAAACAAAATAAGCTACTTTGGTTTTGAACTTGAGACCTTAAGGTTCTTTCGTTTAGCTTTCCTATGACCTTATCTACGAGGTGATCTTTGGACTCTTTAATATTTATGATTTCATCATTTAAAGGTTCTTCTTCTTCGTTTGTCTTTTTCTTTATTACAATAGCTTCACTTTCGACAATCTCGTCATCGACAAGAGGTGGAGAAGGTTTGGGTGGACTTTCATCAAATTTTACGTTTAATGACTCTTCAACCTTCATTGTGTCTTTATTTAATAAGACGTAAGCTTTGCTATTAGGAGAGTAACCTGAAAAGATACCTTCGGTTGATTTAGGATCAAATTTTTTAAGGTAATCTTTAGTGTTAAGTAGAAAACATTTGCTACCAAAGACTCTAAAGTGATCTAACGTAGGCTTTTTGCCTCGAAGTAACTAGTATGGAGTTTTACCTAAAAATGGTCTAATTAAGACTCTATTAAGTATGTACGTTAAGGTATCAACGACATTGCACCAAAACTTTTGAGGTATGGATTGCTCATTTAGCATGGTGCGACTCAATTCTTGTAGGGTTCTATTATTTCTTTCAACTACCCCATTCGATTGTGGAGTGCGAGGAGCCGAGAAGTTGTGAGTAATACCATTAGCGTTACAAAAGGCTCAAAATTGCAGTTCATTATCGAATTCCCTACCATAATCCGTTCTAATAGACACAATAGGATTTCCTAGTTGTCTTTGGATTTTCTTACTTAATATTTCAAAGTAATTGAATGTTTCAGTTTTGTTCTTTAAAAATTTAGTCCATGTGTACCTAGAGTAATTATCCACTATAACCAAAGTGTAGTAGTTGCCTCAATAACTTTGGATAGCGGATGGACCAAATAAATCCATGTGTAGTAACTCTAGACACTTAGTTGTAGACACCCTGTTTTTAGCTTTGTGACTAGAATGGATTTGTTTTCCTACGTTACAAGCATCACAAAAGTGATGTTCATATTTTAATTTAGGTAGATCTCTTACTAGATCTTTGGATGATAGCGATTGAAGAAGTCGCATATTGGCATGACCCAATCTTCGATGCCATAAGGTCGAAGTATCATCCATAGAAGTAAGACAAAGTTTGTCTTTAGGTTCATTACCAATTTTAATAACATAGACTCCATGTTTCCTAATTGCTCTACCTATGGTGATACCGTTTTTTAATATCTTACTACCGGTTTCGTTAAAAAGTACGTTGCACTTTTTATCACATATTTTTCCTATACTTAAGAAGTTAAATTTTAGGTTTTCTACGTGACACACATCGTTAATGGTTAGAGATTTGTTATAAATCGTACCTTTACCGATGATTTTTCTTTTGCTATTTCCAAATACCACATTTCCTCCATTGAAGGATTCATATGTGGAGAATAAATCTTTATTGTCGGTCATGTGCCTCGTGCACCCGCTATCCTTGATCCACTCATCCGGATATAGGTCGACCTTTAAGCACACCTAAGAAAACAATTAACTCAAAAGTTTGGTCCCCATTTGTTCATGGGTCCATTAGTGTTAAACATTTCATTCATGTAAGCCATGTATGGATAAGGTGAATATGCGTTCCATGGTGCAAAGTTTTGAAATGGAAAGCCATTTTGCATATTTGGATTACATCCCATTAGATGGTTACTTCTCGGATAAACATTATTAGGTCTCCTAGATGTGTTCGGTTTTGAAAATGATGGACTTTTGTTTCTTATAAAGCTTTGATTATATCTTGGAGGTGGTTGTCTAATGGTAACATGAGTTGGTTTCTTCTTATTAACAATAACAAGATCAGTTCTAGAAGAGGAAGCTACATTATTACCACTGTTTGCTTCAGCAGACCCACGGATCCCTGGCTGTACACTAGTCGGTTCCCTGTTTGTGGGATCCGTGGGATCCGTAACTATAGTGGATTGTTTTTCTAGTGCCTTTACGAATTGTGTTTCTTTGTTTTCACTAGTTGATGCATTAAGTTCCTGAAAACCTAGACCTTTTTGGTTATTTCCTGTTTTAACACTATCCAATATCATATCTAAGGTTTTAGTGTTCATTCTAGCGATCTTAGAGTCTAGATGATCAACTAGTAACTGAAGTTGAACGCAAATTTCACATTTGCCACTTGCTATCTTCCCCTTTTCTAGACGTTTTAATTTTTCCTTTAGATCTATGACTTCCTTTTCTAAACGTTGGTTTTGATTTTTCAAAAACTTGTTTTTGTTGATTACTTTTAAACTAATTTTGCAAAGTTTATCATATTCATTATGCAATGAGTCATCATCTAATGATGAGCTACTATAGTATTCGTGACATACCTCGTCATTTGCCATGAGACAAATTTCTTCATCCTCCTCCTCGCTCATTCCTCACGAACCGCTCACAAATGCCTTTTGATCATCGCGTTTGGGACACTTACTAATAAAGTGGTTTGGGTCCCCACATTTAAAGCAAGCGCGATCATCCCTTGGCTTCTTGTCCTCTTTGCTTTTCCGGAATCCTTTCTTGTCGTCATATGGTTGTTTGACGTATCTTCCCTTCATTCTAAAGAACTTTTTGAAGTCGCTTACCGCCATGGCATACTCCTCATCATCACTATCCGAAGAGGAGTCCTCTTCATTGCTTGAGACCTTCTTGGCTTTAAGGGCAAGAGATTTGTGCTTCTCTTTCACTTTTGAGGCTTCGAAAACTTTAGCAAGGACAAGCTCATAGACCTTTAAGTTGCCTGTGAGTTCATCAAGGGTGAGGATTGTGAAATCTTTTGATTCTTCGATTGCCGTCACCTTAGATCTCCACTTGGATGGAAGTGCCTTTAGATATTTCCTAACATGGTTACAGCTAGAGAAAGATTCATCTAGTGCTTATAAAGATGTAATTATAGTATTAAAGTTAGCAAAAGAATGATCTATAGTTTCCTCATCCGATATTGAAAATTGTTCATATTGTTGAACCAATTAATCTATTTTATTATTTTTCACTTGTTAATTACCTTGATGAGTTACAACTAAAGAATTCCAAATTTCTTTAGAGGTTTTTAGCATGAAGATTCTTTCGAATTCCTTTTTGGGAAAAGCATTATATAAACAATTTTAGCTTCACTATTATTGTAAAGCTTTTTCTTAATTTCATCAGTGAGTTTATCATGAGGTATGTTAACTAAAATTCCATTTTCATCTTTTGCAGTGGCTTCAAAATCGCCTTCAACAATAATGTACCAAAGATCAATATCTTTAGACTTCACATACGTTTCGAATCTATTTTTCCAATATATAAAACCATTAGTTTCAAGTAGTGGAGGTCCTTGCATGGATTGCCCTTCCTTGTAATTTTCAGAACCCATAGTGATCGAAAAGTTTTTAAAATACGGTTTACTTTAAAACTTTTATAAACTTAGCTCTTGATGCTAATTGTGGAAAACTAGGAGGGGGGTTGAATAGTTTTGCCGATTTTATGTTAGTTTCTAAAAACTTTAGATTCGATGTTATGTGAAATCGTATGGATGAAGATAAAGTATAGATCTAAGAGTAATGCAAGTAAAGAAAGTAAAGTAAGGGATAGAAATAACACAACCGATTTATAGTAGTTCGGCTACAAGCACACCTTCCTTGCCCTAATCCACTCCCCGAGTCACCTACTCGAGAGTTCAAGCACTATGTCAACAAACTCCTTCAACTCGGCGGAGAAGCCTTCACAACGTTGCTTACACCGTTTTTCGGTACAAAGCTAAATACCGAGTCCGTAACACGGAGGACCAAACCAACACGACTATTACACAACAAATATGTGAAATATCAAATACAAGATCTTTGCTACAGAAATCTTGTGGAGGAACAAATCAATCAAGGACCCCTTGCTTGGATGACTTGTAGAAAGCTCGTGATCTCGCCTTAGAGAAGGACCTATATGAGAATCACAATAGAGGAAAGAAGAACAACTCTCTAGATCAAGTGATCTTTTGTTAGAAGAGTGTAAGAATATATGAGAGAGTTAGTAAGAAAAGGGGTGAGAAGAAATGAAGAAATGGCTCTTTATTTATAGGCAAAATCTTGCCACTGTTGCACGGATCCCACGGATCCCTAGCTTAAGGGATCCGTCTAGTGTAACTCCAGGGATCCGTGGGACGCTCTTCTTTGCCCATGGGTTTTTTTGTTATAGGTCATGGGTCATGGGTTATGGGTTGGTCCATAGGTATTTCATTAGATACAATGTATCTAATAGATACAATGCATCTAGTCAAATGGATATGGGTCAATACCATGGGTTATGGATATGCTCCATGAGTTGTGGTTTTTACCCATCCTAATAAACTATTACAACAAATGATTTATTACAACAATTTGTATTAAATGACTATATGTAAATGCTTTACAAAAATAACATGTATCCTTATAATTTTACTTATGATAACATTATATTTGTTGTCAACAAAACACAAAGAGATCGCTAAATATTAATAAACGTTTTTACGGTTTATTTGTATTAACACAATTTATCTAGACAATTGGTCATGGGTCTTGGGTCATGGGTTATGGACATTGGGTCATGGGTCATGGATAATACCCAAGATGATTTCATGCATGATGTCGTGCAATGGGTCATGGGTTATGGATTAGCTCCATGGGTATGGGTCATGGGTCTTGGATATTACTCATCCTACTATATTACAACAATTTATTTATTACAACATTTTATGTAAATGACAAAACGTATATACTTTGCAAAAACAATATGTATTCTTATAATTTTACTTATGATAACTTTATAATTGTTATCAACAAAACATAACGAGATCGCTAAATATAAACAAACGTTTTTACGTTTTATTTGTATTAACAAATACAATACACACACACTAAACACCCCCACCCCAAATAAACTCCATCCTTCGTTCCCACGCAAGCCAATAAACTAACTCAACATTTGGTGCATGGTGGGGGGGGGGGGGGGGGTTCGGGGTCGTGGCTTGGCTTTGGCGGCACCGAAACTCAGTACACATCAAAATGGCGGAGCATTTGAGCCACGTTATCCAAGCCTCGAACTTCTCACAATAGTTAACCCATTTATACAAATCAAATTGTTCGAACACGTTGGCTATGTTTGGCGCACAGCTTTTTGGAGCTTTTTAGGGCGATGAGCGGTGAGAAGTGAGCTTTTTTATTTTTAGTGTTCGTTTGGCAATGGAGCGGTGAGCTTTGCTATTTTTTAGGAAGACTCATTTTTCCAATGCTTCTTTAAGAAGCTGTGAGCGGTGAGCAGTGAGCTGTGGCTACAGCTCACAGCTACTGCTCACTGCTACAGCTCACTGCTACTTCTCACAGCTACTTTTGCCAAACATAGCCGTTGTCAATAAACAATCGTATTCTTCATTGACCGGAAGTGGACCAAATTTAAAATGTTATATCTAAATAAACAAAACCCAAATTCATAATAAATATATATACCTATGTAAAAAAGAAGTGCTAACAAAATCCCTTTTAAGTTTTTCCGGCGAATTCTCCACCCTTGGCACCACTGTTCGCGGTCGTCCATCACCGCTCCGCCCTTCACGCCACCCCAACTTCCACTAGCATTGTCTACCCAAGGTTCCAATTTAGGGTTTGCATGGAACTCGGGTTACGTTACATAGTTTTGATTTGTTATAGATGATGGCTGTTTCAGATTTGTTTGCAAATATAATAGGTTCTTAATTTTTTTTAGTATGCTTTTTAAGTTTTGATTTGCTTTGGGTGTATACAAAATAGAAATTGTGTTTTCAAGTTTAATTAAAAAGTAATGAAAAATCAAGAAGACGAAAAAAAAAGTTGAAGATGATAATCGGCAAAATGACTAAGGGTGTGTTTTTTTTCTCTTACTTTCACTTATCGGGCCCAAAAATATTAATTCATCTCATTTGAGAGACTCAGTCAAGCCTCTCTCTCTCCCCTTTAAGAGGCTAACTAAGGTAATGTCCTTTTTTTTTTAATGTAGTTTCTTTTTTTGTAGTTTGGTCTTGTGTTTCTTTTTTTGATGGATCTAAAATATTGATAAAATATATGACAATCTTACCCTTCTGTTCATACAAATTCCCAAATTGAAATTCAACTTATTTGTAGAATCAAACCATAATATACTAACTCGTCAAAATCATCATAACTTGAAATGATACGATATCATCCGAAACTTCCAATTCAATTGAAGCACATATCCCATCTTGTTTTCATAATCAATAAGCTAAACATTATTTAGAAAGAAAAAAAATACAATAATCCACAAGTTTACACCATCTTCTTCCTACACCTTCCATCTAAAGGACCACCCATCTTGAGGGAAGCAAATCAGAGTGAAGAAGTGATCACCCATCTATAGGACCACAACGATGATGAGAACATCGATAGTGAGAATGGGATTGGGGGGAGGAACGCTGGTGGGTAAGGTGTTGGCTGGAAGTAGTTTTGTGATGGAGGATTGAAGGGTTTCGTTTTAGTGAAATGAATGAGAATGGGGTAAGGACTTTGATGGTATTTTATGTCCTTGGTATATCATGGATGGGGATGAGAGGGTTTTCTACATCCCTTTGCATTAAGAAATTTCCGTTGTAACAAGTTAAAGAAACATGTAATAAAACTGTGTGAGAAGAGAATTGTTACCAAAAAGGACATTAAGTAAAAAATAAACACGTCATAAGACCCTCATCTAAAAGCCACTTAATTCATAAAAAAAAGAAAAAAAAAAACCTACCTAAAGTTACTTTAGTGAAGAGGTCAAAAATGACCAAGATATCCTTAACTGCATAGATTTAGTGAAATAAACTAGCGGACTAACGGTTAAAGGACACGTTTGTTACAAAATATCAAGTACAGGGATAAGTGGTGTAATTTTTGAAGTTTTAGGACGAAAGGTGAAAATATGTGTAAACCAAAAGGACGATTTATTTAATTAGCTCATATTATAATTTAATGTTTTACACTATATACTTCCCTTACATTATTATTTTATAAGTTAAAGTGTGATCCAATAAACATTATTCATCTATTTCATACATTAGCAGAGTACTCGCGCGTTAAAGTGCCAGATACCATGCGTTAAACTACCCAGGATCGTTTTCGTCTTTGCAAGATCGTGATCGTAAGATCGGATCGGGATCTTAAAATCCTACTTTAATGTTATTTCTTAATACTTTATGTAATTTTATAGAAATCTACAAATTCTAATACATTATAACCATAAAATACTATAAATGTTTCATATAAATGTTGTCCTAAATTATGATTATAAAATGTTTAAAAATATTAACATGTTGTTTTTTGAATTCTACAAACAAACAACCCATAAATTTGTAGTTTTTTAGTTTGTAATCCGAGAAAAGTAAGATCGGATCGGATTAGATCGTAAGATCGTATGGTAAAGATCGGGATCCTATAAGATCTTAAGCTTGCAAAGATCCTATGTAGGATCCGGATCGTTTTTGCTTTGTAGTATCGTAAAATCGTAAGATCCTAAGATCAGGATCGGGATCCTGACAACCATGATAATTATTATTATACAAATATATATAATAAAATTAAAATATATAATTAGCACTTAGCACGTTGCATCCTTTAATTTGAAAAAATCGTATGATTTTTGTATAACAAAGTTTTTAGTTTTTACAGTAAGTTTTATCAAAAAATTCTAAAAGGTGTATATGTTGGTTATCGATGCATTCTTATGTTTTAATAATATTTTTTGAACATTATAATTTAGTATGCATTTTGAAACACTATTAATTTAATAATATCGTTTTCGGACAACTTTTATGGGCTAGCCGAACCGGTGGTGACTCCAGTTCCCGGTTAAACCTGTTGGTTTGGTCCGTTTTTTAAAATCATATGTACCATCAGCTTGTTTACATATAAATTGTATGAAGTTTTGTGTGTTTTATTAGTTTTTATAATATGTATAATAACAAGTATTATTTATATTATGTGTGTTTTAAAAATAACATTTATGAGATAACTATTATAGACGTTTTTCTTTCTTATATTAAATTACATTGTATTGTTTTATTATTTTTTAAAAACCGTGTATGCAAAAAATGTTTTAAAGTGTTGTAACCAACGCTATTATAGATGTACTTATTTAAATCTGCCATTATAAGCAAGTGGTTGAATATTAATTTTTTAAACGTTTTTTTTTGAGAAATGTCCCAAATGATTTATAATGTAATATAGATGAAACGCTTATTAACAATTTCGCAACTATAATTGTTTGACGCTTTAAATTTGTCATGTTATACGCAAGTATTTACCTAGCATATCAAAAGCTGCTATCACATTTAAGCCAGCAAATTTACCAAGACATCCATTTATTTTTTTTTACTTTTTGACGTTACATGTCAAATTTTAAAGGTAGAGGCCTCCAACTCAAGCAACGAAATTAATGTTGAGTCAATAATAATCCAGAAGGGCACCACCAAGCGGGATCGAGACCAATCTCTTGTATATAGGGTTGCAAACATGCGCTTCTTCAAATATCCAATCCGAATAAGGGCTTGAAAGCTTGTCTAAGAGAAAGTGGAAAGGAAAGGGGTGCGCTAGCTTTTCACATAAGCCATCTATGAGTATTCATACGGTATTATTTTTATCTACTAGTATTGATCATTTAATCATTTGAGAAGAGTTATTTTACATACCAAACTTTTCTTATATACCAAGGGACTCATCTCCATCATTCATTTAAAAAGAAATCAATGGCCGAGATTAAAAAAATTTATTATTTCACCTATTTTTTATAATTTAAATATCTCTTAAACCGTTAATCGTTAAGTGAAAATATTTACACCGTCGCGAAGAGCATTTAATTATCTTTCTATAGACGGACACTTTGATATACTTTCGAAAAAAGTAAAAAAAAAAATCGTTTTGTCACGTTTTCCGTTTTTTTTACGTTACATGAAATTTGCATTAAAAATCATATACGATTAAACACTAATTTGAATATCACATGTGATATTAGTGTTAAATCATGTGTGATATGTGATATCACATGTGATATGATATGTATATCATATGTGATATTACACTAATATCACATGTGATATTAGTATATTACATATCATATATGATATAACACTAATATCATATATGATATAACACTAATATCACATGTGATATTCAAATTAGTGTTTAATCATATATGATTTTTTTAATGCAAATTTCAGTAACGTAAGAAAACGAAAACACTTAAAAAAAACGTGAAAAAATATGATTTTTTTTTGTCGAAAGTATATCAAAGTGCCTATCTATAGAAGGATAATTAAATGCTCGTCGCAATGATATTTTTTTTTTCGCTTAACGATTAACGGTTTGAAAGTCATTAAAATTTAAAAAAAGATGATGAAAGTGGATTTTTTAAATTGTTGGGTTTAATCTCATCCATTAGATCAAATAAAAATAAATGGTGGAGATTGATCCCTTAATATGTAAATTATCTTTTATCCTTAAATTATCTTAAATCTTTAAATTAGATTAAAGCAGACAAAAGTCAGCGACGCAACCTCGTGAGATATGTTGTTTAAATAATATCTCAAAATGCATGGGAGATGATTGGTTATGTTGATAAGAAATTAAAAAAAATACCGGTCATATATCTGACACTTATGTTTTTTGATACAAATTTTGTATCTACCAGTAAATAAGTTTATTGGTTTTAAACAATAAAGGGATAGAATGTTATCTTGTTAATACCAGCCACTTGTTGATACAAAAGTTGGGCGTTTCTTGTTTGAAGCTCCGGCTCTCGTACCAATTGAGAATTGTTGCTTGAGACCTGCGCACTAAGAGACAGAAAACACCGTTAAGCTTACCGTGGGCAGTGGCGGACCTAGCCAGAAAATCAAGGTGGTTCCCAATTTTGTCAAGGTGAAAAATTTTAATCAGTTACTTAGTAAACATGTCGGGTCTGGTCGGGTCAGACCAAACTCGTTCAAAATGGGTTTACTTTTAGCATAATTTCATACACAAATCACATTTTATCGTTTTAACTACAATCATTTATAATCGATGGATAATAAGAGAAAACATTTAATTCCTTCGATATTAGTACAATCTTGAACGAAGTACCCTTTTTAGTACACTAATATATTTCATTTTCATTTTATTTATTAAAAATAAGAAAATCACAACTTTTAAAAGAAATAGAAAATGAAATGTACTTTCTGATCCTTTTATGATTTGGACCCCACAAGCTTTGACAAAACTGTTCCACTACCTCACATCTCCCAACTCTTACTTTTAACTTTTTGAAAAATTTCATCTTCTTCGTGAGACGGCATCTATGTCCGGCTACATTTCCGGCTATTCTTTTTTCCTTTCCATCTTATTCTCATCTTTCAAATGGATCTAAGGTGGTTCCTCATATGTTTCCAAGGTAGGTCCTAAAATATTTTATACATCGATTCTTAACATATTTTGTTTCTAAGGTGGTTCTTGGGCACCACCCACAATGGCTGTAGGTCCGCCTCTGACCGTGGGATTGTCTCCCACGATTATCCTCCGGCGTGAGAGTAAGTAATCGGTTTAGGGTTTAAGGAGAGTTAGGGTTTGTAGATCGTACCTTAAACGAGGGATAAGATTCCCTTTATATACGCACGGAATCCTTGTTGGTTCCGTGTTCCTCAACCTTCGGCGTATCCCGCCTAAGCCGGTTGGGGATGATTATCTCCATATTTAAGAGATATCCAATATCTATTCCGTAAATAGATTTGGGCTTGGGCTTTCGTGAGCCCAAACATCTCATCAGCGTAGCCCAGTTCGTACCGGGCTAAGTTAGTGTTGGACTTTAGTCGGGTTCGTGACCCGGATATAGACTATACGTCATCAATGATCTTTAATTTAGGGTCGCAATCAAGTCGTGTTAGAGTTGACCTATTTGGATTCACAAGTTGGTCTAACCTTTATCCAAATACGACTCGTTTATTAATCGTATCAAAAAACTCAACTTTAACACAGACATGCATAACACAAGTAATCCGCTTGTAACTCGTTTAACCTGTTTAAGTAAATATGTCAAACGGTAAAAAGGTTAGTGATTCGAGGATTCAAGTAGTTTAAATACAATAATGATTTAAAATACTTTAAAAATTGAGAAAAATAACATATAATTAACTAACTTAATACAAATTTTAATAATATCCGAGTTATAATCGTAATCTAATATCATATTAAGTACATAACAAAACACACTTAAAACCAAAACCTACATAAATTCAAGTTATATATTTTATTTTTTTAAGGACTTCCATAATTATACGGGTTAACCTTTTTAATAGCCCTGATCCTGCCAACCAAGTAAAAATAAAAAAGAAATAAGATAATGAAAAGAGAATTTCATATTTTTGTAAGGGTGTGTTTGTTTTTTGAAAAAAATGTCTTACTAGCCTCTTACGCTTATAGAGTCAGAGGCTGTAAGAGGTGGTCAGACATTAGTGTTTTTTGTTTTTTTCTTTTGAGTCAGACATATAACATCTTACTCAATAAAAGGTGGAGAGATTGTCTTATTGCCTCTTACTTGATAATAAATTGAAGACTTGTGTTAATATAATATATTTGATGGTTAATTAAGTATGTTATATTTATGACAAAAAGTCTTGTTTAATATTTACATAAGTTACTTATTATCGCATTGTGTTGGTTTAATAAATAAATTGCAGAAACGAGCGCTTAAAATTATACGGACAATTATACAAAAACAAACAACATTATTTTGTTCAGATTTAGACTTTCTAGTCACCTCTTACCGGTAAGATATGGTAGTCAGATTCAGACCTAAAACATCTTAGTGAAACAAACACACCCTAACTCTCTAAGAGTCATGCTTAACCTTGAAAGCTATTAATAGATTCTACAGCAGTAGTCCTTCGGACTCGAAATAACGAAAATGGCTAACCTAATAGCATATTCCGCAGCTGTAACCGTTGGAACCAATGAAGCAAATGATTGACTTTCTAGCCATCTCTTACCGGTAAGATGTGATAGTTAAATTCAGACCTAAAATATCTTAGTGAAACAAACACACCTTAACTCTCTAGGAGTCATGCTTAAACTTGAAAGCTATTAATAGATTCTACAGCAGTAGTCCTTCAGACTCGAAATAACGAAAATGACTAACCTAATAGCATATTCCGCAGCTGTAACCGTTGGAACCAATGAAGTAAACGATTGACCAATCATAAGATCTTAAGAAACGGAAAATACCAAAAAGTTTGAACTAACAACACTGATTCAATTGGCATTAACATAATAGGAATATTCCGTCACTTAAGGAGGACTCCCCGAATTCCTGAAATAGAGATGATCATATGACCCGTTTATTAAACGTGTTAAACGGATTGATATGTTTTTAGCCCAAACCTATTTATTCTCAATCAAAACCTGTTTAATATGTTGTCAGGTTCATTGCGATTATCGTGTTATGTCAAAAATTGCCACCCCTACTTTAACTTACAAAACATCTTAAGGGGATCAGTCACCAATTAGATATATCTTATAAACATGACATTTCCTTGTAAGAAGTTTAAAGTTAAAACAAATATATTTTTTTTTTTCGGTAACAATGGTTTTTGATTTTTTTACCTACTAAACAAGATAAACCTTTTTGGTAGTAAGAGAAAGGGTTGCAAGATACTTCTTTGGCTGTGTGCGTATAAGCTGAAGATTTGCCCTGTCCGATTAAGCTGAAAAAAAAATAAATAAATAAATAAAATAAAAAACTCATCCACTTTTTAACTCGTGCTTATATTGATTTCTACTTAATGTCTAGAGCAAATCTTGAGATCTTTTCATGCAAAATAAATATCAACTGTAAAGCATATAAAAATTCCACTCACATCTACTTCAACAAGACAAGGAAATTAAACCAATTTTCTAGCCGCCCCTCCAATCCTTTTGCGTTTTACGCAAACTTAATAGTATTTCTTAAAATATTTAAATTATAGTATTAGTTTATTAATCACTTTTTAAAGGTGTAAAATATATTAAAAAATTATGTAAATTAAGTTATCTTGAAGTCCTGAAACTTATAAATAATCACTAAACTAATCCACATGATAGCTCCAAAACATTAAGCTATATTGAAAACTAAGAGCATCTATAATACACCAAGATTTTAAAAACTTAATGCATTTAATATATAAGCTTTTTAATAAATCTTTGTTATCAAAAAGTCGTGTTGTAAATCTTCTTTCAATGCAAAACTAGTTCAAAATTTTTTCATTAATGAGTATTCGAGTGGAAAACCAAAGCTTCAAACATTGACAAACTACAAGCTTTTACTAAAAGTTTTACAAAAAGTATTTCATTGCAATGCTAAAAGTATTTAGAAAAGAGTTTACAAATGGTAAAAAGCTTTTCAAAACCATGTATCGCGGATGATCTAATTATATAGTAATTGGTTATTGTACTATAGATACAACAAGGTTTTGAACCCGCGATTTGCTGCGAAAAAGCCGGGCAAATAATGTTCATCGTCATAGCAATTGTGGCCATCCAAACCTGCGGAAAAATCCGGGAAAATAATGTTCATCGTCATAGCAATTGCGGCCATCCAGACCAGGCTGTAATACAAATAAAACGTCCCAATCGATTAAGTATAGAACTTTAAAGATATCACATATTGCATTACGAATATATAAATGAATGTTCATCATGCTATATGTAGGGAAACTGTGACACTTTTAATAATTAAATCAGAATACAATAAATAAATAACAGGAAGAAAATAACAGAAAATTAAATAACAAATAAAAAGAAGTAAAAGCAGAAGACATGCACTATGAACGATAAATAACATAAAGCAGTAAAGGTCTGTCAAGGCACGAGGCTCGTGTTTAACACGATTCCCTTAAAACAGATTCGTCGTCTATTTCCCAGGTTACAACTGCCAAAGCTGATGTACAGCCGGATGTGACACACTTGCCTAAAAAATCACGAAAAACTGAGTGTCTCTGACAAAAAGATAGCTGGAATATGGCTGCTATGGAGCTTCAGTTATTATCTGTGTCGATAACTGAATGAGGAGTCGTTTCTTTTATAGCCTAAACCTATCCTGGTCACCAAGAAAAGATATCTGCCAAAAAGTAAACCGATATGCAAAATCTGTTAAACAATAACCAAGATTTGCATATATATATATATATATATATATATATATATATATATATATATATATATATATATATATATATATATATATATATATATATATATATATATTATTTACACAACAATATTCTGTAAACTTTGTCAATAATTTTCAAATCTATTCCTAAAATAGATTTACATAAACTTCTGGAAAAAAGATTGGTAGGTAGGCGAGGTTTCGGAGCTGCATTTGTGTCTGCAGGTCGCGAGGGCTCGCATTAGTTCAGAAGCTTCGAACCCATTTTGGCCAAGAAATCCTGAAATCTGCACCCCTCTGCACGCGCGCACGTAGGTGTTGGAGTAAAACCAACCAAATGAATTTGATAGCAAATATCAAGACTTCTATATAAACCACTCCACACATCCTATTTTGGGCGATGTGAGATGTGTTTCCATTTCCAGATTTTGTGTTTCAAGTGCCCCACTTTGAGACACAATATCTCATTCATATTAAAACCATTTTAGACATACTTTTGCTCGTTTTCAAGCTCTCGTCCAGGAGAACACAAAGCTACCACAAAATATAAATATAAATATATATATAATATATACACATATTAAATAATGTCCAAACTTTGCAAAAAATCATTTTTGCAAACTCTTTTCAACCATATATAATACTCTTAATTTCTATACAAACTAACCATTCATGTTACCATTATAACATATATGCAAGCTTATTTTCGGTTATAGCAGTTAAAACAAACAGTAGTGTTAATACAAATAAATCATAAAAACGTTTATTTATATTTTACGATCTTCTTATGTTTTGTCGATAACAAACGTAAAGTCATATTAACAAAATAAATAAAATATGTAATGTATTGAGCCAATAGTTTACTAACTCATTTCACTAAACAAATAAATCCTTAAACATGTTTAGTTAAATAGTTTACCAAAACCATTTTTATAAAACACTTATAAGTAATTTTGCTAGCTTACATTTTACAAAAATACATACTAGCTAAATGTAACTTGTAATATAAAAGCTTGAACTATCCATAACCCAAAACCCATGACTCATGGAGCTTGACTCAAAACCCATAACCTATTACATGACATCAAAAATGGGTAATATCCATGACCCAAGACCCAAAGTCCATGATCCATGACCCAAAGTCCATAACCCATGACCCAAGATGTCTTTGACATCATGCATGACATCACATGACCCATGGACCTTAACCCATAACCCAACACTCAGAATTGTAACCCAAAATCTGGACGGGTATTACCAGTTAGCTGGATCCCTTTGATTACACTGGCCGGATCCCTTTGGAAAGAGATCCGGCAGATCCGGCTGATCAGAAGATAACTTGCTTATAAATAGTTGGCCACTTCCTCATTTCTCTTTACCACTCTAGATATATCTTGTCTCTATATTCTAACTTCTCTAACTTCAGATCCAAGGATCCTCTATGTAGTTTTTCTTGTAGTGATTTTATAGGTTCTTCTTAAAGGCGAGATCACGATGTTTAGCTTAGAAGACTTGCAAGCTTAAAGACATGGGTTGTTAGACTTTATCCTCATCACAAGATCACATAAGTGTATCTTGTTATTGGTTCCTCTCAAGTATGTTATAGGTGTGTTGTGTTAGCTAGTGGTGCTTGGATTAGTTCCTCCATTGTAAAGGAACTTGGTATCTAGCCTTGTACCAAGATAAAGTGTTGGCGACGTCGTGTAAGGTTTGGTTCTACCTTGTATGAAGAACCCGGTATCTAGCCTTGTACCCGATAAAGTGTAGGTGACAAAGGTTTGGTTCTACCTTGTTCAAAGAACCCGATATCTAGCTTTGTACCAGAAAAAGTGTAAGCATCATTGTGAAGGCTTCTCCATTAAGAAACGGAGCATGTGTTGTGTAGTGATTACAAACTCTCGAGTTGGGTACTCGGGGAGTGGAGTAGGGCAAGAAAAGTGACCTTGTAGCCGAACCACTATCAATACTTGTGTTATGGTTGTGTCTTTCTTTCTCTATCTCGTGTTATAGTTTATTTACATCTAACTATCAATATCTAATACATTTCCAAAATAGATTGACATAAGTCGATCTAAAAATTTTAAAATGAAGTTTTAATCAGTAAAACTATTCAACCTCCCTTTTAGTTTTCTACAATTGATATAAAAGCTTCGTTACCAAGTTTTTTAGTGTATATTGTACATTAAAAACTTGAAATGATCCGTGTATGTTTTGAAAACTACAAAACTTTGTAAAAACTAACATTAAACTAAGTTTTACAAAAACGATAAAACTTTTAAGTAAAGATCTTGATAGTTTTTATAATATTACTTTCAATAAGTCATCTTTATTTTTAAGTGATGCAGGTTTTACTGACCATGTCTTAATATTTATAGTGTCTCGCTATACCTATGGTCTACCCTAATGCACTAACGGGCAGTGTACCCGGTCGTGTGTAGTGTAGTAAATGGTAAAGCCGAGGTCGTCCCAAGAGCTATGTGTGTCAGATAATTACTAAGTCTAATTGTCACAGAATATTAATGGTTTGATAGGGTTTCAATTAATTAAACTACTAAATGCAGAATATAAAAGCAAATAAATGGTAGAAGGGAAATCAATAGAGGAATAGTGGTGCTAACCTAGTTAATCCTCCTAACTAGTTATGTCTACGTCTAACTACTTCCAATTACTTCAGGTGGGGTCAAATTCGAGAGGACAACATTTGGTCAATTCGCCCTAACCTATCAGCAAAGATGCCACCACAGGAGAAATCAGGCGCACCGTCATAAGTCATGTTGTTCCTGGTCCCCTAAGCCGAGTCATTAAGTACCGCTACATGCTAGATTCTAAATAGTGAGTGCCCGGCCGTTAGGAACTTAGATACTACACCCCCCAATTCTTAAGTCCATCCAAACGATAGGTGGTCAGTTAGTCAAATCGCACAAGTAGAAAGGGTCGTCAGTTGGTCATATCTTACCCTTCCCGTCTCAGTCCGTTCACCTAGGGTCAGTTGGTCATATCTCCTAGGCAATTGGCCTCTATCGTCATTCAAAACTACCGAACCAGGGGTGACTACCAAAAAACTATGCATGCATACACTTAGAAATAATTGTACGGAAGTAAAGGTAAACACAAACAAAACAATTAAGGAATCATAACTAAGCTAGCACCAAAGGGTGCTTAGCCGCTCATATTAATCATGCACATCAATTCAATATTCAAGGGTACGAAATACATGAATTGAAAGTAAAAGAAATGATAAATGCTAAAGCTTATCATAATGGTGTGACTTCTCCCTTGGAAACAGCTCTGTATGCTTCCCTAGACCCCCCTTGAGCTTTTTCCCACGTTCTCAGAGTGTTGTGTGTGGAATGGGATGCTTTGAAATGCTGGAATTCATGGGGTATTTATAGGCTAGGTTTGGGTTACGGCATAACTAATAAATGAGTTACGCCGTAACCTTCTATTTCTTCGTAAATGCACTAGATCTGCTAGTTACGGCGTAACCTTATAAGTGGTTACGCCGTAGTCTTCAATAAACTCGGTTACATCGTAAGTGATGCAGTAGTTACAGCGTTAGTATCAGCGGCGTGGAACCTCTTTTGACCTAATAGAGTTGCGTTGTAACCTTTGAGAGGAGTTACGCCGTAACCTCTTGATAAGTTGGACTTCTGGGTCACACAATTGTTACGGCGTAATGTGAGAGATGAGTTATGCCATAACTTCTTTAAAATAAGCATACTGTGATAAATCTTTAGTAACGTTTCCATTTCTGCGTCTCTTTAGCTCCAATGCTCGTAATTTACCTGAAAGTGTAAAACAATGGAAAACAAGCGTAAATCCATATAAATGATATAAATAACGAGCATTAACGGGGGAAATTGACACTTAATATTCAGGACTATTTGATGTTATCAAATATCCCCCTACTTGAACTCTACTTGCCCTCAAGTAGACCTTATTAGATAGATTCCTAAAAAGATATCTCCCAAAACCTGGAAAATATAAGTTTACAAATCCCTTATGCTAGAATAAAACAAATCCGAACACCTCACGAAAGGGGAACAAACACCCAAATCTCTCAACTATTCTAAGTGTCAATTTCGGGGTGATCACTCAATCGCACAGTCATAGCATGTATTTTATCATAAGCTTGGCGGTTACACAAATCTCCACCACTAGAGTTAAGGGCTAAACAATTTTCGAAGGCAATATGGGTAGACACGACAAAGGTTAAGGGGTGACTCGTCATTACTAAAATGTCACGGCGAAGTGGACAAAATCAATGATACATGACCAAATCCATGGCCAAGACACCAAAGATTGCTCGCTGCATCACCTAGACACGCTTCATGACTAAAAGGGTAGGATAAGACATGGGATATATAATAGGTGTAAAATGAAAAACAAGCAGGTATTCTATATCTACAACTAAGTCATCACCACATACCGTCCGCCCAAAGTTCAAGCTTAGAAGTCTAGAGACCGGATCATGAAATGCAAGGTAGATGTGTCATTAGAGGACGTCGTGATGGGCACACTACCTTTTCTTCTTCAGTTGGTATAACTCCAACTCCAATATTCCAATCTGACCGAGGTGGCCTCCTCGATACTAAACAATAAAGCTAATACTATAGTGCTTATAACATCGCACTTTACAAAATCATAACTCAATTAACTAATTTTTTTTTCTTTTATTTTTTTTATTTTTTTATTTTTTTATTTTTTGAACATAACATTATAACATAACATCCCCCCACTTGAGATGAACAATGGGAATTCGGGGGGTCTTCAATGATCTTCATAATTGTTGTCGATGAAAGCGTGATTTCCAAACCTTTTCACTCGAACCTTGAACTTAGGCAAATGATGACTTCCCAATTACAAATAAAGACTACAGGGTAGGCTAAGGTGTAAGGGTGTAACGAAACAATATATTTGGGTGACAAAATGAAAGGAATGGCTCAGAATGGTGTATCTAGGGGTATCTTGCACTAAAGGGGAGTCCAACAAAAGGGTTTCACACGGGGGTCGAAAAGTCGAGGTGACTAATCGATAGACTCACAATGGTAGGCTGTTTGGGTGATAATCCTATAATATTGCCTTCTAAAACTGAAAAGTCCAAATACATCGAGCTAACTCAACATACCTCGTCTATGGTCTAGAAATGATGCAAAGGCCAAGTTCTAAAGTTTACAAGCTACCGGCACACTCATAATTTGGTGGATTTGGGGTAAAATATAGGAAACGGATAAGGCTAATCTCACCATGTAATATCAAGGGTTGTATGTGCTCGGCTAAGGTCTAATCTAGTTAGGTTCGGAAAAATATGTCAAAATTTTAAAAATGGCATAATTTTTCAAAATAAACTAAAAAAAATGAGGGCAAAATAAAGTTCAAGAGATAATTCTACTCCCGCCCCCCACTTGAATTGTACAAAGTCCCTTTTGTACTAGGCATTAAAATAAAGGTGAAGAGAAAGGTAGAATTAGAGCGAGAACTTCCCTGAAATTTGCTCCATAAAGAAGAAGGCCCACGAGAAAGGATCGTGCCTTCCTTTAAGCGTCATGAACAAACTTCAATCCCTGAAATCACAATACCGACAAGCATAATTCTAAAAAGAAAAAATAAAATGAAAAACAAACCTAACTCACTTTCGTAGGAATCACGGTTGCATTTAGCGAATGCAACAAGCCTTTTAAACCACTTGGTGTCCCAAGTGGACGAGTAAAGACTCGTGAGGGTTTACAGGGAACACACCCACAAAGTTCATTTAAAAACTAATACAAGGTTACTATATTTTAAAATGAAAGAATTAAAGCAGAGGAGAGTTACGTCGTAACTCCTATGAGAGAGTTACGCCATAACTGGCAAAACCTGGTATGAGCTGTGAAGCGAATAGTTACGGCGTAACCACTAAGATGGTATTACGCCGTAATTGGTAATGCGACAAGAATTCTGCTGCTAAAATGTTGGTTACGGCGTAATCACCAAAATGAGTTACGCCGTAACTCTGTTCAGATCAGCAACTGCAGCAGTAATTACTTCATTGTTTCCTGCAAAAATGGTTAGAAACACAAAACCCAACAGAAAGGAAATAAAAACAAAACAAAGGGATAATTTGGGTTGTCTCCCGAAAGAGCACTTTTCTTTATTAACGAGTCTTTAAGTTAGACTCAGAGCCGCGGGGCTCCTATGTGGGTCTTTGAACATCCCCGACTTCATCCACGTCTTTCATTAAGTTGCGCCTAACCCATCCGACATTTTTTGCAGTGCGCAGGTATTCCATGGTTTCAATTTTTTGTATCTTGCAAAAATTTTCTTCAGGCCCCAAATGGTATCGCGTAAACTCAAATTTTTCGGCTATAATAGAAGGTGGCCTCTTAAATGGGATGCCAAGAAGCTTGCATCTTCGTTTCTCGTGTATCTCATCATCTGGGTCGATGAAATCGTCTTCGCCTTGCAACTCGAGATAATCGAAATCATTGTCGGAATCGGTATCTTCAAGATGGTTGAGAGTATGTCTGCATTTTTCATTGTTTACTGAGTCTTTAGTGTTATCTTCTGGTTTTTTATCGAGAGCTTCGTTGTTGGGTTGATTTTTACTCAAACAACCTTCCCAGATTTTCTTTTTGGTTAACGTGTCAATTTTCGTATTTGATTTTGATCCAATCGTCGAATCCGAGATCATCTGGCCTAGGCAATTCTGTTCTTTCGGAATCGTTAGTTGAAGTCCAAAGGAATTCGTCTTCCCCAGCTCTCTCGATGCTGTTTCCTCCATTACATTCATGCTCAAAAGGGTTGCAGGCGGCCCAAACTTTTTTGTTGCTGGTTTTAATTTGTTCGCACCAATGATTCCTAACTCCTTCGTCATAGTCATCTTCAGAAGGAATATCATCGAGGGGCTTAATGGTTTTTCCTTGAAGAACGTGTTTCTCATATTTCAGTTCCAGATTTCTGAACAGAGTTGAATTAATTATCGTGTCCCCGAACCTTATTGAATACCAATCACTGAATGATAGATTTCCAAAATCAACGTCGTGTCTTCCAGAATCGTGTGGGCATATCCAAACTTCGTTCTTCACATTACCTCCTCCGTTGCAATAATCACGAAAAGGATTGCACGTTGGCCAAGCGTTTGTAATCTCATCTTCCATGATGAGTAAGGGTTTGCAGTAATGCTTGATGGGTGGCCCTTCCACTTCGTTAATTGAGAACTTGGCTAACCTTTCTTCGTCATTCAGTGTAGTCCATCTGTATTTGTCATTTTTTATCCTTTCCTTATCAACACCACCATCGCAGGTTTTCCGAGGATCACATGCGGCCCATAAACTGTAGCATTCTCCATCATCAATTGCAATACTCTTACACCAATGACTCTTTCTTTTGGGGTTGTTGTCCTTGGCGTTCGTGTCTTTGCTTGAATTTGGGTTACGCCGTAATTCTGGAGTGTGATTATGGCGTAACTTACTTTCGCCATCGGTACCCGACTCATCAGAGCACTTGTTATTGTCAAAGAACACAGCCTTACATATAGTAGAGTTGCTCTTTTGTTCTTCGTTCCTTCTTTGAATCTCGTCGCCAAGCTTCCCAATTAGAGTTTCCAAGTTCTTAAGTGATGTTTCGTGGAACGCGAGGCTTTTGTTTGTGTTATCTTGGAAATTCTTAAGCCATTCTTCCTGCTCCTTTTGCTTTTTGGTAGTGTCCACAAGGTACTTGTTGATAATTCCTTCCAGGTTAGCTCTTCTCTCATTACGCTCATAATACGGTGGGGGTCCTCCACGAAACCCATTACGATTATCCCCGTAGAAAGGCC
Organism: Chrysanthemum seticuspe; assembly: GCA_019973895.1. Classification (NCBI taxonomy): domain Eukaryota; kingdom Viridiplantae; phylum Streptophyta; class Magnoliopsida; order Asterales; family Asteraceae; genus Chrysanthemum; species Chrysanthemum seticuspe. The sequence continues at coordinate 171,704,897 of BPTQ01000008.1, forward strand.
TATTTTCCCCGTATTTAGCTTCCTCGATCGTATCTTTCTTGTCGTCTTTAGGACAGTTTTTAGTCAAATGTCCCCCACCACAGTTTTTGCAGCCGACTTGGATTGCATGAACAGTTTCTTTGATTTTCAGCATGTCTATACCTAGATTTTCAAGTTTACTAGCTATCGCTGCAATTCCGTTGAAACTTTCCCCTTGGTTTCTTTTACTTCCACCGTCGTGCCATTTTTGAGAATGGTCCGCCATTTTTTGAATGGCTTCAATTGCAGTAGTAGGAGTCATATTTGGGATAGGTCCTTGATAGTCCAGCATCTGTCTCGAAGTTACATTTATTCCTTTGTAGAAAATATTGACCTTCTGCTGGTTATTAAGATCACTGGTAGGACACTTATAAAGAAGATCGTTGTATCTGTCCCAAGCTTGATACAGAGTTTCGTCGTCTTCTTGTTTGAAATTGTGGATCTCCAAGATTTGATTAGAAATCTTTGATGGTGGGCAATATCTTTGGATAAAGTGTTTCTTCAGTAGCGCCCAAGTATTAACTGCCCCGGCGGGCAATCTTTCGATCCATCTTCTGGCTGCTCTAGTGAGAGTCATAGGGAAGACCCTGAGCATAACAGCATCATGAGACACGCCCGGAATGTTGAAAAGGCTAGCGATGTATAGGACATTTTCAACGTGCTCATATGCATCTTCGTCCCTGTTTCCTGAAAAAGGGTTAGTGCGAAGCTCCCTCATAAATTGGTCTTTAATCTCGAAACGAACATCCGCTCTGATTGCCGGTCTTACGAGACTTGGCCCTTGATCTGCTCTAGTCAACGCCAAGTATTCCTCAAGAGTGAGGTCATCGATGTTAACAACTTCCATGGTACATGAAAACTTGAAATATGATCGTGAGAAAAGTTTAAAACTAAAATGAAAGACTTAATATCAATCCTAATATAGCTCCTCGGCAGTGGCAGCAAAAACTTGATGCAGGTTTTACTGACCAGGTCTTAATATTTATAGTGTCTCGCTATACCTATGGTCTACCCTAATGCACTAACGGGCAGTGTACCCGGTCGTGTGTAGTGTAGTAAATGGTAAAGCCGAGGTCGTCCCAAGAGCTATGTGTGGCGGATAATTACTAAGTCTAATTGTCACATAATATTAATGGTTTGATAGGGTTTTAATTAGTTAAACTACTAAATGCAGAATATAAAAGCAAATAAATGGTAGAAGGGAAATCAATTGAGGAATAGTGGTGCTAACCTAGTTAATCCTCCTAACTAGTTATGTCTACGTCTACCTACTTCTAATTACTTCAGGTGGGGTCAAATTTGAGAGGACAACATTTGGTCAATTCGCCCTAACCTATCAGTAAAGATGCCACCACAGGAGAAATCAGGCGCACCATCATAAGTCCTGTTGTTCCTGGTCCCCTAATCCAAGTCATTAAGTACCGCTACATGCTTGATTCTAAATAGTGAGTGCCCGGCCGTTAGGAACTTATACACTACACCCCCCAATTCTTAAGTTCATCCAAACGATAGGTGATCCGTTGGTCAAATCGCACAAGTAGAAAGGGTCGTCAGTTGCTCATATCTTACCCTTCCCGTCTCAGTCCGCTCACCTAGGGTCAGTTGGTCATATCTCCTAGGCAATTGGCCTCTATCGCCATTCAAAACTACCGAACCAGGGGTGACTACCAAAGAACTATGCATGCATACACTTAAAAATAATTGTACGGAAGTAAAGGTAAACGCAAACAAAAAAATTAAGGAATCATAACTAGGCTAGCACCAAAGGGTGCTTAGCCGCTCATATTTATCATGCACATCAATTCAATATTCAAGGGTACGAAATACATGAATTGAAAGTAAAAGAAATAATAAACGCTAAAGATTGTCGTAATGGTGTGACTTCTCCATTGGAAACAGCTCCGTATGCTTCCCTAGACCTCCCTTGAGCTTTTTACCACGTTCTCAGAGTGTTGTGTGTGGAATGGGATGCTTTGAAATGATGGAATTCGTGAGGTATTTATAGGCCAGGTCTGGGTTACGGCGTAACCAATAAATGAGTTACGCCGTAACCTTCTATTTCTTCGTAAATGCACTAGATCTGCTAGTTACGACGTAACCTTATAAGTGGTTACGCCGTAGTCTTCAATAAACTCGGTTACTTCGTAAGTGATGCAGTAGTTACGGCGTAAGTATCAGCGGCGTGGAACCTCTTTTGACCTAATGGAGTTACGTCGTAACCTTTGAGAGGAGTTACGCCGTAACCTCTTGATTAGTTGGACTTCTGGGTCACGCAATAGTTACGGCGTAATGTGAGAGATGAGTTACGCCGTAACTTCTTCAAAATAAGCATAATGTGATAAATCTTTAGTAACGTTTCCATTTCCGCGTCTCTTTAGCTCCAATGCTCGTAATTTACCTGAAAGTGTAAAGCAATGGAAAACAAGTGTAAATCCATATAAATGGTATAAATAACGAGCATTAACGGGGGAAATTGACACTTAATATTCAGGACTATTTGATGTTATCATTAAGTAAAATAATTTCTTTTTAATTATCTTCATGATAGGAAACTTTGAATACTTCTTAATCCGAGAAAAGATCGAAGTCGACACTAAAATTATCTATCATAACCCTTTGTATACAAGCTTTATAATGTGTCAAAAAGCTTATGAAGGTATTTCTTGATAATAGTATCAAGAAGTTTCTAAAAGAAAAAGGTACGTTGTCTTAATTCTAGCTAGAATGTTTCTCTACTTATATGTACTAATGTGTTTCTAAGTATGTTTCCTATTGTTACATATATATCTACATGATTTCTTATTAGTAAAATTTCGTCAAGAATCATGTTTGTCTTAAACGTTTCGGTGTGTCTAAAATCTATGTTTTCTAACCTCATTCTAGGATATGTGTAAACACCAAACCATAACATTCAAAAATCTCTCTTCACAAACTCCCACATATATTCGAACGACATGATACAGTAAACCATCACCTCAAACTCTTATTTTATCTAATCATTCTCATCCTAATCTCATTCACAATTCAAAATTCAAAATTAACACTCTACTCCTAAAGACTCTCTTAAAAGAAGAAGATAATCTCCTCAAAAATGTTCAGTGTCGTCCTTATAATCATCATCGTTTCTCTTATCGCGCTCATCTACCCAATGTCAAGTTCACGCGTGTAGCCTTGTATTTTGTGCTAGGCATTTATGTTTTTGTAATTTATCCAGTTCTTTGTATTGCATTGAGCATTGAAATGAATGAAGTATAATATTTATTTCGTTTACTTTATCCCGTGTTCAACTTATTCTTTATTTTCATGACTTTAAATATTAAATATACGCAAACCCTCGCTTCTATCAAACCTCACTATAGACTTAGGATCATTAAGTGTTTTGTCATAACTTACTGTTGGAATCACTCCTAAACTACTTCTCAAGTGTTAGTAATCAATATGTAATACTTAGCTTAATTAAGGCTAGGCTCATGTAGAAAGCCCATGAGCCTATGCAAAAGCCCAATAAGGAAAAGAAAGGACTAGATGTGTTGCCCTAGCTCCCTTCCCCTATAAATAGTCTTGTAACTCTCATTTGAGAGTTGTTGTTCATTTCATATCAAATCCTACGCATAACTTGTCTTATATTCATTCGTGTGTTTGTGTGGTTTGTTCAACCGATCACTTTCTATCTCATTTCTTCATATTGATGCTTGTGTTGTAAACATGGTGACCTAACAGTGGTATCATTCGCCATCTAGTTGGGTGAAACATACTTGTTTTTGAAGTTTTTCATTCATACGCATAAGTTTCGGTTCTTAAAACTTTCAACACTTAAAAGCTTTAATTTTTACACTTTAAAATTCAAGATTCTTATACTTTAAAGGTTATTTGGTGATAAAGTTTAAGTTTTTGGCAAAAAGTTTGAAACTTTACATGTATTTCATTGTTTTTTAGCTTGGTTTTAGTCGTGTGGTCATTTCTACGCGTAAGGTGCATAAGAGTTTTGGATCATCAAGTTTCACACTTTTGTGTTATTTTGGTGATATTAAAGCTTTTTCATCATAAAAATCTGGTTTAGAAAAACTTTTGGGCATAAAATTAGTTTTTGGTGCAAGTTGGCAATTCTTACGCATAGTAAAACCCTAGTTTTACGCTTAAGGATTCAAAGTCTACGCATAAGCTTCTCAACGTGTGATCTTCAGTGCTATTGGTTTACTCAGTGTTTTCTTGCTTGGATAAGCCTGAAAACACTTTGACTTTGGATATCTTTTACACGAGAATAAGTGTAAAGGATTTTTGGTCAAAACCCTAGTTTTACGCATAAGCTAAAATTTACGTGTAGAATTCTTTACGCCTAAGCATTTTCTTACGCCTAAGCTTTTTCTTACGCATAAGCTAATCTTACGCATAAGCATTCTACTACTAAGCCTTTAGTTTACGCCTAAGCTAAGTGTTGTTCAAATCTACGCGTAAGCTATTCCTACGCGTAAGCTATTCTTACGCGTAAGTTGGTGTTTTTACGCATAAGGAATTTTCTTTGCCTAAGCTAGTTTTCTACGCATAAGGATTCTTCATCAAAAAAGTTTCATTCGACTACAAAGATCCATCATCAACACAAGTTTCAAGATGTCTCAACCACCATACTCTGGCTATTTTCCTCATGTGTATCCCAACAACAACAACAACAACAACTCTATCAACAACAACAACAACATCTATTTCCTCAAGGAGCAATTCAACCACAAATGATTCAACCACCACCTAGCCTTCAAGTACAACCTTACACAAACTTTCAAAATCAGCATCCATCCAAGTATGCTATGAAAGAACCGTCTTGGTTTGCAAAGATGTGTGAAGCTTCAAGTAGCCAACAATCCATTCATGAGGCTGGATCACTTGATAGACCTCCAATGCTCACTCCCTGAAACTACGATCAATGGGTGATAAGGTTCTTTAGGTTTTGTGATCAAAAGAAGCCACATGGAAAGTTCTTGAAGAAGGTCTTCCTTGAAGGTCCTTTTCAGATGCCTACTGTCACTGTACCCGGAGATCCAAATGCTAATCCACCAAGAGATGATGTCACCAACGTTGTCGGTCTTGCTCAACTCACTGCTGACCAAATTCTACACATGGAAGCTGATGAACTTGCAATGCAATATATCCTTTTGGGATTACCCTATCCGATACTTCGTAGTGTTGATACTCAGAAGACTACTAAAGCAATGTGGGAGCATATTCATCTTTTAATAGAAGGCACATAACTCAATCAAGAAGACATGGAATCCAAAATCTACATAGCATATGAACACTTCATGATTGAACCAAGGGAGACATTAGAGTCATATCATCATCGATTCTCAGACATCATCAATGACTTGGTAAAACATAACATCATTATGCCAAGAATTGCAGTCAACACTAAGTTCATGAGTAGTCTTGGTCCTGATTGGGAAAAGTATGTCATTTTCATCCGTCAAGCGAATATATCTTCATCATGCTACATACGGATTGTTGTACGACTATTTGAAGCCCTACCAAAAGGAAGTTGACAAAGAAAGGGTTATCCGTGGACTCCCTATTTCGCCTTCACTTCCGAATAATCAAACACTTGCTTTGTGGGCTCAAGCTTGTTATCCTCAATTCCCCACCTTACAAACTGTCTTCACAAATCCTCGACAACCAACTGCAACAATTACACCATATGATCCGTCACAACACCAATCTCAAGAAACTCAATTTGTTCGATACAACAACAACAATGATCAAGCACTTTACAGTGAATCTAATGAGGATATAGAAGCTTTTGATGCATTGCAACAAGGGTTTGTCATGATTGCTAGAGCCTTCGGCCGATATTCAAACAAATCCAACAATCGCATTCGTACCTCATCAAGCACAAGAAATCAGGCTGTTGTTAACAATGGACGTGTTGAAGTTCAGAATCGTGGTAATTTTTGTCAGATGGGTAGTGGTCAAGGGTTTGATGCTAATGGAAAGAATAACATGGGTGCTCCACAACAACTAGCTTAAGTGGTTGATCAGGGAAATGTTCAGACTAGGATTAATGGTCTTCGTTGTTATAATTGTAATGAGAAGGGTCATCTGGCTAATGCATGCCCTAAGCCGAGGACAAGAGGCAACGCTTATCAAAAAGAGGCTTTACTCTTGGCTCTTAAGGATGAAGTTGGTGGAGCTCTTACCAACAAGGAACAGAGCTTCATGGCAAATGCAGATTCTAATGATGACATGGAGGACTTGCAAGCTATTGCAGCAGTGATGCTAATGGCTAACATGTACGAACTCCACATGAGTGACACAGGCCCAGTGTATGACACTGACGGCTTGTCTCAGGTACCGGATCAAACTATATTCATTACAGATCTGATATCTCCGCCAACATCTGCATCCGACACGGATCAGAGTGTTCAACATGAGCCATCTACATCTCATTCCGATGATAATCAAATAGATCCCGTAGTTATATTTGACGATCAAGATGACCTTATGGTTAATACTGATAATCAAGTTGACTCCGTGGTTATATTTGAGGATCTAAATAATGATCATGTTGAGACTCACGTTGAACAAGCTGAACTTTTGTCTAATCCAGATATTGAGCTCATGACCTTACTTAATGACCAAAAATCTCGAATGGAAACATGCCTTGACATCAATAACCAATTAAAATAAAAAAATGCACTGCTGACTAAGGATAATGAATGCTTAAAGTTTCAACTCAACATTTTTCAAACACAAGAAAAACGTGAAAAAGGTTTTGAAGTCGCTTTTGCTAAATCCTACCAAAACACAAAATATTTGGAAAAACAGATATGTGATCTAGTTGCATCTAAGAACGCTCTGTTGTCTCCAATAGAACAACTGAAATATGATCATAAACAACAACTTAACTCTCTCACTTCGGAAACTCAAAAAGCCAAGTCTGAGTTGTTAACTTGTCAAAAACAGTTCTGTGAGTACAAAAAGCATTCAAAGAAACGAATAGATGACTATCTTGAAGAAATTGTCGACTTACAAAACAAAATCAAAGAGTTTCGAAATGTTGTTTATAAACATGGTGAGTCAATTACAACTATTCAAAAGTTTACTTTTAAACCAAATCCAAATGGATATGGACCGAATCTTGCTGATTACAAACCAAAGTTTTCAAATTGAGCATTCAAACCAAATCCGCAAGTCTACAGTGCAGAACATAGAATTGATGATTCCATTATGAGTGTTGTTGAATATAATCGCATGGAGGAATTAGATGCAGAAGACGAGAGTCGATCAAAATTAGAAAATATTGTTTATAACAAACCATTTAACTATTCAAAAGCCATCACTTTCGTCACACAACAGGATAATTCTAAGACACCTTGGGTTATCACGCCTATTTCTGAGTCTTCTAGTGTTGGTCCTCAACCCAATACTACACAAATTAATGGTCCTTTACCTTCACTCAGTGAAGTAAAAACATTACCCGAACAATGTCAAATTCTCAAATATTTTGAAACATTCATTTCAGACATCAAACTTTTGGAACGTGAAATTGAAATCAATTCTGAGATAAAAGTTGAACATTTTCAATCGCCTCATGCGAGAGAACAAAGAGATATTTTTTAGAAAAGAATTTTACCTCATGTCCGGAATTTGAAAATGTGTGCAATATATTAGGAAAGGGATTTTCACAAGGAGCTTGGACTTATGAAAAGAGTTTTCGAGCAAACAGAAACATCGATTTCAACCACAAAACGTAAAAAGAAAATGTTAAGAAAAGATGTTGATCGAATATTGGAAGATGTAATCTATGCTGATACCAAAAATGTTGTGTTATTACATTATGTTGCATATGCATTTGATTATATCTCTGCTGATTCTATTGATTCTGTTGAAAATGTTGAGAATACTGATACTGTGTCCCAAATCAAGTCTTTAAAAGTTGAAAATGAGCTTTCAAATGCAAAACGTAGTCTTCAATGGTGTCAAAAAGATTATCAAAATCGAGAACTCGCTTTGCAAAACAAAATCAATCAGTTGCATACAAAAACTCTTAATCCAAAACTTGAGCAACTGGATGATGAAAACATGTCTTTAAAGTGTCAAATTTCAAAATATGAACAAGAAATTTCAAAAGTTAAAAAGGAATATGGTGTCATATTTGATTTACTCAAAAAGACTCGTGCTCAAGCGTCAAAAGATGTTAATGATCATCTTGCATATACCAAATATATTTTACAACGAAATGGACTCATTCGTTCTGAAAATCTAAATTTGTTACATAATATCCATGATTTAAAAGCAGAGTTGGTAAAACTTAAGCAAGATAGGGATAGTAACACAGCAGTAACTGCACCTAGACAGATTCAAATTCACTCTAGAACATCTAATGACAAACCACAAGAAACTAATGTGCTTCCCTCTACTGAAACAGGAATAGTTGCCTCTTTTCCCAACACCTGCACTTCACAGCCTAAGAGCAATACAAGGAAGAATAGGAAGTTGCGAAGTAAGAAAAGAACAATAAAGACCTCTGAAGTAGAAGAACACCTTAGGAATTTGAATAAGACTCAAGTTGCACCCACTTAAGATATTGTGTCTGACAAATGTAATGAACAAAGTGATGTAACGAATGCTGAATCTTTAAGTACTTTAAATGTTATGTTTGAAGCTTCTTGTGCTGGTTGTCGTAAAAGCATGTTTTCTGGTTGTCATGATAAATGTGTTGCTAAGGCTATCTTATCTCGTAAGCGGAATAATAGAAAATGGAATACCTATAGGCCCATTAATGCTTCTAAGTCAGTGCTAGGTAAACCACCCTCTAGTGTTCCGGCTACGATCATTGATGTACCCATAGAACCCCTTTCACCTCCTAGGAAGAACTTATCACCTAGTGCATTTACTAAGACCAAAGCTAAGACTAGTTGGAGATGGCAGGAATGGTTACATAATACACTTGGATTTAAATGGATACCCAAAATCATAAACATGTGTGTTTCAACTATAACTGCTTTGGAACCCTCTAACTCTTCGGGTTCCACATCTACTTCTATTCCATCTGTGTCGTCTGTGTGTAATGCAGGTGATATAGATCATCCTCTGGATTGTTGATAGCGGATGTTCCCGACACATGACAGGCAATCTTAAACTGTTATCCAACTTTGTTTCAAAGTTCATTGGCACTGTCAGATTCGGGAATGATCACTTCGCAGCTATCATGGGCTACGGAGATTACATCAATGGTAATATCGAAATTAGCATAGTTTATTATGTGGAAGGTCTCGGTCACAATCTCTTCTCAGTTGGTCAATTTTGTGATGGAGATTTGGAAGTTGCTTTTCGGGAGAAAACTTGTTTCATTCGTGATCTACAAGGAAACGATCTTATGTCTGGTACCCGCACATCAAGTCTATATACAATCTCAATGCAAGGCATGATTGCTTCATCTCCCATCTGTCTCCTTTCAAAGGCAACATCTACAAAATCTTGGCTATGGCACCGTCGACTCTCACATTAAAACTTTCAAACCATAACCAATGTTGCACGTTACAAACCTGTTGAAGGTCTCCCAAGATTTCGGTATTCTAAAGATCACCTATGCTCAGCGTGTGAACAAGGGAAAAGCACTCGTGCTCACTTTCCTTCAAAGGTGGAACACAGCTCACAGCATGTGCTTCATCTTCTTCACATGGATTTGTGTGGCCCGATGCGCGTGCAGATGATTAATGGCAAACGCTACATCTTGGTAATTGTGGATGACTACTCAAGATGGACTTGGGTTTATTTTCTTCGAAGTAAAGATCAAGCTCCACAGATGATCATCACCTTTCTCACGAAAATTCAAGTTAAGCTCCGGAACACAGTCAGACAAATCAGAACAGACAAAGGAACTGAATTTGTGAATCAAACTCTTCGTGCATATTATGAGAAAGTGGGAATTGAGCATCAAACATCAATTGCACGAACACCGGAACAAAACGGCGTTGTTGAAAGACGAAACCGTAAGTTAGTGGAAGCTGCAAGAATGATGTTGATAAATGCAAAACTTCCAGATTACTTGTGGGCTGAAGCCGTGTCAACTGCATGCTACACTCAGAATCGTTCAATGCTTACCAAACGCAACAACAATACACCTTATGAGCTCATCCACAACCGTAAACCGAATCTCAAACACTTTCATGTATTTGGATCCCTTTGTTACCCGAATAATGATCGTGATGACTTTGGTAAGCTCAAATCCAAAGCTGACAATGGAGTCTTTGTTGGATATTGTGAAAAATCTAAGGGTTACCGGATCTAGAATCGTCGTACAAGGGAGATTATGGAAACGATTCATGCAAATTTCGATGAGCTTACAGAAATGGCTTCTGAGCATAACAGTTTGGAACCCGGACATAACCGTCTAAACTTCCCCCAAACCCCATCATCAGCTGAACCAAGCATCCAGCTTACTCGTCAACAAATGGAACAGCTATTTGCTCCTCTGTTTAGTGATGATATTTGTAACATATTGGATTTCACAAACACATCAAACCATAAACACAAAGAGGCATATAAGATGATGTTTTAGAGAGAGAAAGTTAGAGGTTGGGAACTTTAGTGAGAGAAAGAAAAATCTTATTATGAGCTCCAACTCTCTACCTTGGGAGGTAGAGAGTATTTATAGTTCTTACATAAATCGCCACCTACAAGCTGTTGATCAGGCATACAGTGGGTAAAGACCCGTCCGTCCTCCACGGTGTTACTTAACTAAATACTACTAAACCTTAACTAATCTACAACTACGAGCTTTCTAACGATTACATATACTTGAGGTGACCGACTCTTTAATAACTAGATTTACTAAATCCTAACAATCTCCCCCTAAGGGAGGTCACCTCAAAAATACATAGAATACAAACAGATATTACAATTAGATTGTTCTTGGATTCTTGTTAATGTTCTTTGCTCTGTAGCTCGTAGTCATTGATTCTTCATTACTACATGTTTGGATAATCAATGTGGAGGTCTTTAACTGATCCACGTGATAATGAGTTTTGAGCCAGCTTTGAGATCATCAGCAAACATAAATCTCTGACTCTTCCATTGTGGTGTTGGTATTATGTGATGTTGTGACATTTGGACCGACATGCTCACATTCTGGATCATGATATATTCTCATCAGAGTAGCGGAAGCTTTTGTTGATTCATGATATTGGCAGCAGCGTAGCAGAAGCATGGAGTGAAAATATCAGAGTCATTGATGCACTAATCATGATTTCTTTAGAAATGAATGTGTTGTGTGAGCATGCGGCTATGGATTGACCGCTTCATTCTGATCAGCTGCAAACATCGGGCGTACCTGCATACAACAGTTAGCAATAAAGCGCACGAAAGTGTCTTTGATCACTTTCGTTGAATTGAGGTACACGGCCCACGGTTACCCATTGACCAGTACCAGTACTGCCTGTGATCAGGTAAAATTCCGAAGAATTTCCTTGGCAGGGTTTCGCAGCTGCTCTGGCTGTTCTCAAACCAGAACGTCTCAAAGAAGACAACACGGAGTGAGTGAATCAGCGAATTGAGATTCACTGATTGATAAAAAGAGATTTGAAAAAGAATCGTGTATCACTCAATAGAAATTGTTTTTGCAATACAATGAAGGTTTTAATTAAAATCAATTATCAATCATAAACACTTTTTATTTTGAAATATTTGTACACAGTCGATGTGCTAAAGAAAAGAGTTTTTAAGCACAACGACCGGTTTTTCAAAGGTATCCGTCAATCCATAACCTGAACCAGGATTGATTCAAAAGATTGAATCGCCCCATTATTTCTGTTCAGTTGTTACATGGTTGATCTATTGAATAGATCTCACATGCCACCCACCAGGAGCTTGTTAGATGTTGGCTCCAGAAGGCTTTCCATCTTCATTGTGAATATGTTTGCATATCACTCAGATGTTCTGGCAATACCACAAGGATAATGCGTAGGACTCATAAGATATAATCTCTCTTTCCACATTGTGTGAAACAGAGAGTCTTCATTGAAAGTGTCCTAATGAGATTTATTGATGATCTCGTGGCTCTAGACTCAATTGTGCATATTTGGATCCTATTTCGGAGACTAGGGAGAGGGTCTCCTTCTTCAATATCAACAATCTCTAAGAGAAAGTCGATAGATTATGTCGGTTCCTCGTGAGAATGAAACAAGTCCTTTTAAGAGTAACTTGAGTAGTTTGGGAAGTTGAAGTGCAGTGTGTCACTGGGTCCATGACGTCTTGTCTTCAATACCGATGTTACCTTGGTAACCACCAGTATCATATGAATTGAACCCGGTTTCTGCCCTAAGGTTGAATAAATGGAGGGCTATTTATTTTCACCCTTTTCACTTGCAATTCTTTTTCATTCTTCAACCCCTTCAGTGCTTACCGAGACTTCATTACTAGAACCTTGTTGGGTTTATTCCAGTTCTAGCTATATCTTAGTCCGCACTCTTCCCATATCTCACTTTTCTCCTTTTTTCATCATACCTAAGGACTTCTACACTAACTAGTGGATTGTCCCTGGGTAGATCCCTCTGGTTCTGGTGGATCATGGGAACAAATACCTAACTTTATCATCCTTATATCACCATACATAAAGTAAAATTGGTCGGTCTATTTGGTATTGTTCATCTGCCATTGGAACCAATTGAAAACCATTTGAAAATCAATCCAGATACTTGTGATATATTATCAAAGCATTTTGTACCTGAATTGTTTTTGATGTTTTTAGAACAAGAACTCCCCCTCAACATGTGCATCAAGCATCATTTTGTAATAGAAATAATTTTCATCTTTGAGGGGTTGGCTTGCATCTAAGAGTAGTTATATAAAGAATGTGGTTTTCAAAATAGTTGCTCCCCCTTAATATGTGCATAGATATTTGAAGATGTTTTGCACATATTAGGAAAAGACTGCACATTGAAATAAATTGATCACGTTTCAAATCTTTGTGGTTTAAGATAGATGCTCCCCCTCAACATGTGCATGGAAAATTTGAAATCGTTTGGCATATGTGGGAATGAGAGCTTGTACATCCTTATAAAACCATTTACCGAATTATCAGTTTAAATCTAATTTAAATCACAAATTCTCCCCCGATCACAATTATCAAATCATTTGAGATTTGTGATCTCTGTAGATTTAAATTAATTTTGAAAGCTTTTAAGGAGAATTGTGACTTGATTATGAAAATGTTTTAACTGATAAAGATCTGATTTTGAGACTTTAAACTCCAGTGATTAAACATGCATGATTATCTTTTGAAAACAATTGTATGACAAATAACCTTTTGATTTAATTGAAATCATTCTCCCCCTCCATCAATGACATAAGTTGTTGATTGAGAGATAGATATTTTTGACAAACGTTGAGTCCAGATGATTTTCAAAAATAGAGTCCGAGTTATTTTTCAAAGCAATTAGTTTTCATTAGATAGTAAGTAATTGTTTATAGAATCAGAGCATGAGTTTTGAAAAACAAGATAAAGCATGGCTCTGTTCTTTCTTTGAAAAGCGGGTTATTGCCTGAAATGACAATAAACCATTTTTTTCACTTTCTCCCAAAATATATATATATATATATATATATATATATATATATATATATATATATATATATATATATATATGTGTGTGTGTGTGTGTGTGTGTGTGTATATATATATATATATATATATATATATATATATTTTAACATTCGAACAACATCTAAAGTCTCGTGTCATTCTTTGAATGACATCACAAAGACCGTAGATATTATCGAATTTGACAAAGAGACAATATTTTTGAAATTTTTCAAGATTTTTCAATTTTTATGGATTTTTAAAAGTTTTATATTTTTCTATTTGTTTTTTGAAGGTTTTGAAATTTTGTATTTTGTTTTTCGAATAACTATTTACAAGAGATGGATGAAGAAAGACCTTTACTCCTCATTTTCCTCTTGAAGACGTTTGAGTGTTTCCGGTTGTAGACTCTTTAGACCAAGTCGTGGGAGGATAAACTCAAAACGTTCTCTAGGAAGAGCTTTGGTGAAGATGTCTGCTAACTGGTATTCAGTCCTCACAAAATAGAGTTCCACCACACCGTTTTCTACTTGCTCCCTGATGAAGTGATGTCGAATGTCGATGTGCTTTGCTCTTGAGTGTTGTACGTTGTTGCATGAGAGAGCAATAGAACTTTAATTATCACAGTACAGAGGGATTTTGTTGAATTCAAAGCCATAGTCAGATAATTGAGATCTCATCCATAGGATTTGAGCACAACAAGATGACATGGCTATGTATTCAGCCTCTATAGAGGAAATAGAAGTACTCATTTGCTTCTTTGAAGACCAGCTCACAAGCTTATCACCTAAAAACTGAGCACCTCCAGACATGCTTCAACGTGTATCTTGACATCATGCATGATCAGCATCTGCATAGGCTGTTAGTGACATACCGGTGTCCTTCGGGTACCAAAGACCCATATTGATGGTTCCTTGTAGATACCGAAAGACCCATTTAACCGCTTCAAGCTGCTTTTTGGTAGGCTTAGCCTGATATCTAGCACACATGCAAACAGCGAACAGAATGTCTGGTCTACTGGCTGTGAGGTACATCAGGGATCCAATCATACTACGATATTTCGTTTGGTCTACCATGATCCCTGAGTGGTCCTCATCCAGTTTAGTACGCTCTATCATGGGAGTGTCAACATGGTCACTAGAATCAAATCCAAATTTCTTTAAAATCTCATTTGCATATTTAGATTGATTTATAAAAATGCCTCCGGGACTTTGTAAATCTCATTTGTCCCATCATTGACATTTGAAATTTAGAACCCATTTCACTTGAAAAATGGTCACATTCATTGGGGTCAGTCGAGGCAAAAATAATATCATCAACATATATTTAAACGTGAATTAAATGTTTGCCTGACTTTCTGGTGAACAATGTCGGATCAACTGCTCCTTTGCTGAATCCAGTAGATAGAAGAAACTTTGATAGCGTATCATACCATGCCCTTGGAGCTTGCTTCAAACCGTAAAGAGCCTTCTTCAAACGATAGACGTGAGTAGGATGCTCTGGATCCACAAAGCCTTCAGGCTGGCTGACGTAAACGACTTCTTTAAGATCTACGTTAATAAACGCCGTGTTTACATCCATCTGATAGACTACCATGTTCTTACTTGCAGCATTAGCCAAGAAGATTTTGATTGCCTCGATACAAGCAACTAGAGCAAATGATTCTTCAAAGTCAATACCCTCCTCTTGATGGTATCCTTTTGCAACCAATCGAGCCTTGTTCTTTAAAACATCACCATGCTCATCAAGTTTCACTTTGAAGATCCACTTTAGAGCAATAATCATAGCACAATCTGGAGCAGGTACTAATTCCCATACATCTAGTCGATCAAACTCATGAATTTCTTCTTGCATGGCATTGAACCAGCTGTCTTCATTCATGGCAGTTTTCACGTCTTTTGGTTCGATCTTAGAGAGTACGGAGTTGAAGAAGCACCATAAGGCATCGGTTGCAAGTTGTTTTCGTGTGGATACTGGACGGGAAAGGTTTCCAATGATGTTGTCCAATGGATGATCATGTGTCCATTTTCTAAGGTGTTCATGTGGTTTTTGTTGAGGAACTGAAGTAGTAGAGTTGATATCTTCTGAAGAAGATGGTTCTGATGATGACTCAGGAGCAAATATGTTTTCAAAGGGTTCATCTTCTGGAGGAGCAAATGGGTTTTCATCATCTGTAACAGCTGCAACATTTCCATTGTGTACACTCGATGATTGATGATTTTTTGATGAGACAGAGTGATCAGTAGCAGGCGCTTCTTGACTTAATGACATTGAAACTGAAGGGTTAACTTCATTGACAGGGATAGAGGCAGCCTCTGTTGATGGAACTGACATATCATTAGCACTTGGTTCATAGTGTTCATCAAACATTGGATCAAATAATTTCTTCAAATCATCTTCTGAAGGAGGTACATAAGGAGTTGCTGGTGAGGGATTAGAAACAAGAGTAGAACTGATAGGACTACTGGATAAAGGTTGAAATGCGGGTCCAGAACTGGATTTTCCTGGATCCATTTTACCGGTCAGCTCATCGAACGTAACGTGAATTGTTTCCATGATATTTCGGGTTCTCTTGTTGTAGATTCGGTATCCTTTTCTGTTTGGTGCATAACCTACAAATACTCCAATGTCCGCTTTAGCTTTTAGTTTACCTAAATCTTGACTGTCATTAGTTGGGTAACATAAAGCACCAAACACACGAAGGTAGGATAGATCAGGTTTTCGTTTATGGACAAGTTCATATGGAGTTTTTCCATGAGAGGTGTGAATAAGGGAACGATTTTGGGTGTAGCAAGCAGTGGCAATGGCTTCAGCCCATAGAAACATTGGAACCTTTGAATAAATTAGCATTGTTCTTGCGGCTTCCACAAGAGTTCGATTTCATCTTTCAACTACACCGTTCTGTTGAGGAGTTCGTGGAACACTTCTTTGATGACTGATTCCAACACTTTCATAAAACTGAATTAAGTCTTTGTTAACAAACTCTATGCCATTGTCTTTTTGAACAATTCTAACAGTATTGTTGAGTCGAACCTGAAGCTGTTTGATAAGTTTGATGATGACATCTGGAGTTTCATCCTTTGTCCTCAAAAACTTTACCCAAGTAAATCGAGAGTAGTCATCAACAACTAATAGAATGTATTTCTTCCCATTTATTGTTTGCACTCTCATTGGTCCGCACAGATCCATATGAAGTGTATGAAGAACTTCCATTACTGAGTTTATGGGTTTTGGTTTGTGGGCATATTTTGTGCTTTTTCCCAATTGGCAAGCTGAACAAAGATGATCTTTTTCATACTTTAATCTGGGTAATCCTCTTACTAAGTCCTTTCTGGAAAGATTGTTTATAGTACCAAAGTTCAAGTGATTGAGACGACGGTGCCATAGCCATGACTTAGTTTTGGAAGCCTTTGACAGCAAGCAGATGGGTGAAGATTTCATCATATCTTCGATAGAGATGGTGTATAGGTTTGAACCACGAGTTCCTCTAGAAGTTCCACACCATCAAGTTCTCTAACAAAGCAAGTATGTTTTCTGAAGGCCACTTCTAAATCTGAGTCACAAAATTGTCTGACAGAAAACAGATTATGTCCAAGACCTTCAACATAATATACCGTGGAAATCACACTATCTCCAACTACGTAATCTCCATAACCCATAATAGCACCAAAATGATCGTTTCCGAATCTCACAGTTCCGATGAATTTGCTCACAAAGTTCATGAGCCGTGACCGGTCTCCAGTCATATGCTTGGAACAGCCTGAGTCCAGGTACCACAAAACGATTTGAATGATCTGCAGTTGAACACAGACAAGAATGGATAACTGGATAATTGGGATCCCCATGCAAGAATGGGTTCCATTTGGTTAGTAACAGTGATTGGAACATCCATATCAGAAGTAGAAATAATGGAATCATTAGAAATAGATGCAGTGCTAGTGTCCATATTTGACCTATTCAAAGTATGTTCACTTCTTAAGGGAATAGTTCTACCAGTAGGCATCCATTTTCTAGTGGGCATTGACTCAGCAAGTTTAGGGCACATCACATTAATCTTATGGCCAGTAGGTATCCATTGATAACCTATATTACTAAATTTCCTTCCTGTGGGTTTCCACTGTTTTCTAACTTTCTTTTGCCTTTGCCTTTTTGCCTTTTTAGCTTGAATTTTAACATTAACAATTTTAGCTGGGCATTTAACAACATCAGACAAATCATTCACACCACATTCAAGATTAGTAACAGAATTCAAGCAATCATCAGTACATGGTTTGCAGATAGTAGCAGAATTCGAATTAATTACAGTACGCTTATAGCTAATACCAGAATCAACAGGATTCGTCTTATTCAAATTCTCCCAAAGGTGATCTTCTACTTTCTTCCAATGAGCATTCCTAGCATGCAAGGTCCTATCATTCTTTGTGTTGCCTTGAGGCTTTGACCCGCTTGCTTTGGTGTCACTTCTTACTCCTGTAGAGGAAATTGGAACATTAGTTGGTTTTGCTACTTTTTGCATTCCTGAACTAGAAGTGCAGGGATCTGAACTACTTGAAGGCACATTAGTGTTTAATTTCTTAAAAGTGGACATAGAATGGTTTGTATGCTTGGCACTAGGCATAGAACAAGGCATCACAGCTTTTCCTTTTGCACCTAAGGATTTAGGACATGTTGCTATTAAACATTCTAGCCGTTCTTGAGATCGTTTGGCTTAAATGCACGCAAACCTAATTTCACTGTCAAGAGGCTTATTTATAAAATCCTCTTCCACAATCTCACGGAAACATTCTAGACTATCCTTAAGATGAGCGCAACAGTTGTGAAACACAGGTTCATTATTCCTAAGATGAGGAGGAATGTATTTAACAGTCACAGTATATTTGCAGCCTGAGGATGACTTTGATGCAACATTCTCATTAAAAACAAGTGGCAGTTTCCCTGTTTCCAGACTCCTCAGATTCCCAATTTCCTTTTGTAAAGACATTATTTTTTCGTATTTTTTGTCACGGGTAACTTTCATTGAATCATATAACTCTTTAAAGTGTCGTTTAACTTTTTCATTTTCTTCTAGAAAACTCTCGTTTTCTTTTTGTAAAGCATTAACTAAGTTTTGAAGATGAAAAGTTTGAGAATACTGAGAATCTAAAGGAGGAGGCATTTGGGAGCCAGTCATATTGTTCTTTTCACCCTTTAATTGAGAGATTTGGGCTTTCAACTTTCTGATCGTGTTACAATGAGCTTGAATCTGTTCGTCACGTTTGTTTATCTGAAAAACTGCATCAAACTCTGGAACATCTGAGGATGTCTTGATATTTGAGGTTTTGACATTTTCTTTAAGATGTTGATATTTTAGTTGTAAATCAAAATGTTCAATTTCTAGTTTAGAAAGATGTTTTACCAAATTATCGTGATCATCCTGATCAATTTTCTCACTTAGTTCTGAGTTTTTGTTTTCAAGCTCAATGACACGATCATGGGAAACTTTCAATGCAATAGATAATTCATGAAATCGAGAAGCAGTAATAGAGTGCTTAGTAACAGTATAAAACACATCTTGAGCAACACAACTCGAAATCAAATTCTCATTTAAGATGTGCAAGTTCTTCCTTTCAACTTCATTATATTTAAGTTCCTGTTCATAGTCATTCACTTCAACTATTATTTCATCAAATTCCTTTTCCATTTCTTTAATATCTGAATTTATCCCTTTTTGAAGACTCTCAAATTGACCTTTTAATTGTTTGAAGAAAGGCATGACCTCAGTTAAATAACATTCTTTAGTTTGTTCAAAACCCCTTTCCCCCTCAGTTATCCCTGTAGGTGTGATTCTTTTCTTACACATTTTCTCAAAATTAACAAACAGCTAATAAACAACATATAGGCTGATTAAGGTATTTCTATTAGTGGCAATAGATCTAGGGACTAGATGCATTGGTGTATTTGGAGGATACACAGTAGCTGCAGGCATTTTCCTAAGGGGAGTGTTTGTTTCAACAAGTACATTAACTTTTAGCTTATCCATATCTTTCTTCCAAAAGATCTGTTCTGGGGTTAATTGAGTTTGAGGCTTAAACATGTTCAAGGATATCCAATTTTCCTTAGTGTAATCATGAGGTTTGATCGTTATGTTATTCTCTTTACACGCAGGATCGTTAAGCTTCTTATTCATTTTCTCCCTAGATGCATCATCTAGTTTTCTATCTTCCTCAGTGCACTCAATGCAACTAGGCTTCTGTCTAGGTTTAAGAATCTCATTGCCATCATAGATTACATTTTGAGCAGCTTTTGCAATCTTACCATACTCAGGGTTGGATTCCTTAATAATGGGGATACTGTGCTTACCATTGAGAACTCTATGCTTAGTGATCATGTGAGCAGTCTGAATAGTATTCCCTTGTATGTACAACTTATTTTCAAGCTTGTTTTTCAAGGTTTTTAGATTAGAAAAATCATTCAAAAGTTTTGATTCCTTAGCACTGAATTCTTGCTTAAGCATTTTAACATTTTCTTGAAGTTCATGTTTTTTCTTAGCAGTTTTAGAAAGCTTTTCATGTAAGGAGTTTAACTCTTGTTTTAATAATTCTTCTCTAAAATTACTTTTTCTAATAGTTGTACGCATTTGGTCATCCATTTCCTGCTCACGGGTGGTTAACTCAAACTTAGCACATTGTTCATAAATAGCTACTTGTTCTTTATAGGCATTCAGTTCAGAGATAACAGAATCATCAGGGGCACATGCAGTGTATTCATCAAAAACATAGTCATCATTGACTGCAGAAGATGCATCACTTGGTACAGTCTCACTTTCACTTTGTTTCACATATTGATCATATGGGACAACATTGATATTACCCATATTTTCAATATCTGACTCAAAAGTTTCAGTTAATTGTACTTTGTCATGTATCTTTTGCTCATCAACATCATCGTATAGTTTTAATACCTCTGAGATGATTGATTCTTTGGATGGACCAGCTTGCTGTGATGATGAGACCTTTGGAGAGACCATTGGAGAAATGCTAGCCATGAAGATTGTCTGTGCAGTAGGTTCATCATCGACGTCAGAGTCGTATGCATCACAGTCTGCAACTTGAAAGGCATTCTGATGATTATGACCTATCTCCTGTATTGGTTGTTCATCCACATCTGCATCATATGTCTTGGCATTACCCTCAGCAAGAAACAACAGCTCCTCTTCATTCAACACAGCTCCATTATCCTGAACTTGCACAAGTAACATCTTGTCTTTGAAGTACTCTGCATTTTGAGGACGTTTTGGAGAAGTGCAGTTCCGTGCTATGTGTCCATCACCACCACAGTTGTAGCACTTAATTGGCATTGCTTGTCCCTGATTACCATTCCTTCCTCTATTCTAATTTGCCACATACCCTCCTCCTACTCCACCTCTTCTTTGTTCATATTTTCTTTCTTGAGCTGGTTGCACCGTAACCTTTCCATCTCTGACTAAATCATGATTGTGTAGATTGGATGCAGTCCTGATTTCATTGTTAGTGTGAAGACGGTTAGTATGTGGAGTGAAGGTTGTGGAAAACTAGAAGGGGGGGTTGAATAGTTTTGCCGATTTTACGTTAGTTTCAAAAACTTTAGATTCGTTAATATGTGAGATCTTATGGATGTAGAGAAAGTATAGATCTAATGATAAAGCAAGTAAATAAAGTAAAGCGAAGGGAAAGAAAAGACACAACCGATGTATAGTGGTTCGGCTACAAGGACACCTTCCTTGCCCTACTCCACTCCCCGAGTCACCTACTCGAGAGTTCAAGCACTATGTCAACAAACTCCTTCACTTGGCGGAGAAGCCTTCACAACGTTGCTTACACTTTTTACAGTACAAAGCTAGATACCGAGTCCGTAACACGGTGGACCAAACCAATACGACTATTACACAACAAATATGTGAAATATCAAATACAAGATCTTCGCTACAGAAATCTTGCGGAGTGACAAATCAATCAAGGACCCCTTGCTTGGATGACTTGTAGAATGCTCGTGATCTCGCCTTAGAGAAGGACCTATATGAGGATCACAATAGAAAGAAAGAAGAACAACTCTCTAGATCAAGTGATCTATATGTTAAAAGAGAATGAGAGTGTTTGAGAGATTTAGTAAGAAGAGGGGTGAGTTAGAATGAAGAAATGGCTCTCTATTTATAGTCAAAAATCTTCACTGTTCCCCGGATCCCACGGATCCCACAGATCCCTTCCACTTGGGATCCTTCTAGTGTAATCCTAGGGATCCGTGGAACGCTCCTCTTTGCCCATGGGTTTTTTGGTTATGGGTCATGGGTTATGGGTTGGTCCATGGGTTTTCTTTAGATTCAATGTATCTAAGTATACATTGTATCTAGCCAACTTGGGTATGGGTTAAGATCCATGGGTTATGGTCCATGGGTTATGGTTTTTACCCATCCTAATAAACTATTACAAAAAATGCTTAATTACTACATTTTTGTATTTAAATGGCTATATGTAAATGCTTTACGAAAATAACATGTATCCTTATAATTTTACTTAAGATAACATTATATTTGTTATCAACAAAACACAAAGAGATCGCAAAATATTAATAAACGTTTTTACGGTTTATTTGTATTAACAATCTCCCCCTTTTTGTTGATGACAAAACATAATGTTATGATGAGTAAAACTTAAGAATAGATGTAATTTTTGAAAGCCCCTAAGTTTTACTTCTTCTCCCCATTTTTGTCGAAACAAAAAGTTAACCCTTGGAAGAAATAAACGTTAACTCCCCCTTGACGATAGCTCCCCCTTGTTTGGGGCGTCAAGAGAAGAAAAATAAAAATCCTACAAAAAGAAAGGTTAGTAACATGCTTAAATAATCTTGTGATTGCCGAGAATCAAGATTGGGAGCCAAGGTATGTAAAAAAGCCCTTGTAATAAAACAACAAATTGTAGTGGTATTTATGCCACGTACAAGCATGTAAAAATAAGAACAAGACTTGTTCTTGAAAATGACTTCAGAAGAGAAAATACTAAAAATAGAAAATAGTAGTAGTGATTCCTTCCATGCTTGCATAAGGTTATGGATGGAGGTTTTGATGAGTGATGGTATTGATGCGATCAAGGATGAGGTTGAGTATGAAACACATTTCTTCCCTAACTTCTATTGCGATTTCCCCAGTGGATTGGCAATGTTCACAATGTAAGTGATGTGGGTAATGAGTGCGGAAGTTTTCCGGGTTGTTTTGATTTGAGTTATGCGGAAGATGTGGTGGAAAAATAGAAAAATATGGATCAACATCCGGAATGTGTGTAAATGGTGGTGGAAAAGAACCTAGATGTTCTTGTAATGTGATGGGAGCTAATGGTGGTGATGTTTCAAGATCTTGAAAAATAGTATTTGGAGATGTGGGGGGTGTTGAAAAGACTATTTATTTTTGTTTAGGTTGTTTAGATCTTGTTGGAGTCTTAAGGAGTTCCAAAAGAGTGACTTTAGGTGGTGATGAAGTTGGTGTACTTGTTGGTGATGAGGGAGGTGCAATAAAGGAAGCATCTTGTGGTGAGTTGTTTGTTGAGGATGAACCATTTGAGGTTGGTTTGCTAACCAACAAGATTGGATACTAATCCGTGCGGATATCCTAGAGTTTGATTGTGGTATTTTGGATGGAGGTAGTACAAAGGTTTGGGTATCATGAAGATGATTGTTTTTACTAGGTGATTCATATAAAGGATTTGTGGATGACATGGTGTATTGTGTTTGTGAGGATGAGATGGATTATGCAAGCATTTTGGGAGTTCTATATACAGAAAAACAAATCATTGTAATGAATGCTTGACCCAAAATGTGGATTAAAATCTAATGATTAGATATGAATTTAAGGCATGTGATCATGAGAACACAAGCATTAAAGAGCATACTCCCTAAAATAAAACAAATGTGGATTTTTCATCCAAAGTGAGAAAAATAGAAGGTAAAAACAGCTTCTGTCTCACGGATCCCACGGATCCTTCCCTGGAGGGATCCGTCCAGCATGAAGGCTGGGATCTGTAAGTCTGGTGATTCAGGCAGCACAAAATTTTCCTTTTGGAAACATTTTTTCCTATTGTGTGCCTATATGCAAACTATTTGGAGTTGCGGTTATCTCGACCTCTAAAAAGAAAAAGAAAAGTAAACTAGAAGTAGAAAAAGCATCCTATTGAGATAACCCGAAAACACATATTTAGTACATAAGTACGTAATTTAGTGTTATCAATGCTCCTAATTCATTGTTGCTTAAATGAATGTACCCGAAAACACATATTAGTTATGTGTCCCCTTTAGCATTCAAAAGACATGAGATGCAATGAAAACGGGTTTTTACTTTGTAATAATGAAAAAAGCGATTTGTCCTAGACGTGAGAAATTGCTTTTGTGAAATTGATACGGGAAAGTATCATTCTTTTAGAAAACATTTTGAAAATAGATTTTCTTTGAAAATGTGTATGTAGTTATGTGTTTGCAAAAAAAAAAAAGAAAGCTATAAGTGGAAAACTTATCTTGGGTTTTAAAAATTCCCGTATTGTTTGTGAGTTGTGCGTGAAATAGAGATCCTAGACTCAGAAAGAAGAAGGCTAGTGTTTACATACCTTGTAGAGTCAAATAAGTTACGACGTTTGTTCCATTAAACCAAGACCAAGACGAAGTAGGTTGAATTGTTCCCGCTTCAACGGTTTGGTGAGGACGTCGGCTATGCTGTATTCGGATGCTACCTTCTCAATAGAGATGTTCCCCTTTTGAACATTGTCTCTTAAGAAGTGATGACGAATCTCTATATGCTTTGTGCGAGAATGCAATACCGGATTCTTGCTTAAGTCGATGGCACCTTTGTTGCCACATAGGATGGCTATGTCGCTTAGATGAATGTCGTAGTCGACTAACGCTTGTTTCATCCATAGTGCTTGTTGGCATGCTTTGCCGGCGGAGACGTACTCGGCTTCGGTTGTTGATATTGCTAATACCGTTTGTTTCTTAGAAAACCAAGATGTTAAACAACATCCCATGAAAGTACATACCCCACTTGTACTTTTTCTATCAACGTAATCACCTGCATGGTCAGAATCTGCATATACAATTGTTTCTAATCCCGTGCCCTTAGGATACTATAATCCTAATTGTGTTGTACCCTTAATGTATCTAAATATCCTTTTTACGGCTTCTAGGTGTGATATTTTAGGGTCTTCTTGAAACCTAGCACATAAGCAAACACTAAACATGATATCCGGCCTACTTGCCGTGAGGTAGAGAAGACTACCTATCATGCCACGATATTTAGTATTATCTACGGATTCGCCGTCTTCATCTTTTGTGAGTTTGGTGTCGGATGACATTGGTGTCCTAATTGGTTTTGACTCTTCTAGACCGAATTTCTTTAACATCTCCTTTATGTATTTAGATTGATTAAAGAAGATACCATCTTCTACTTGTTTAATTTGTAGACCAAGAAAGAAAATAAGTTCTCCCATCATACTCATCTCGAACTCGTCATGCATGATTTTAGAGAAATCATCACACATGTCTTGACAAGTGGATCCGAATATAATATCATCTACATATATTTGCACTATGATTATATGTGACTCTCTTTTCTTAGTAAAAAGTGTGTTGTCAACTAACCCCATGGTATAGTTGTGTTTAATTAAAAATGACTTGAGTCTATCATACCAAGCTTTTGGAGCTTGTTTAAGACCGTAAAGGGATTTCTTTAATTTATATACATGATTGGGTTTTTCAAAATCGATGAAGCCCGGAGGTTGAGCTACGTATACTTCTTCATTAATGAAACCATTTAGAAAAGCGCTTTTGACATCGATTTGATAAAGCTTTAGATCATTAGCACAAGCATACGCAAGAAGTATTCTTATAGACTCTAATCCAGCCATGGGGGCATAGTCTCATCAAAGTCTATTCCTTCTTGTTGGTTATACCCTTGGGCAACGAGTCTAGCCTTGTTCCTAGACACTACTCCGTTTGCATCTAATTTGTTTTTATAAACCCATTTGGTTCCTATTATGGTTTGATTACTAGGTGGACAAGCGTCCAAACATCATTAGAAACGAATTGATTTAGTTCTTCTTGCATAGCCATTACCCAACTCTCATCTTTTATGGCTTCTTGTGTATTCCTAGGTTCTATGGTTGAAACGAAACAAAACAAGCTACTTTGATTTTAAACTTGAGACCTTAATGTTCGTTCATTTAGCTTTCCTATGACTTTATCTACGGGGTGATCTTTGGACTCTTTAATGTTTATGATTTCATCATTTAAAGGTTCTTCTTCTTCATTTATCTTTTTCTTTATTACTATAGCATCACTTTCTATGATCTCGTCATCGACAAGAGGTGGAGAGGGTTTGGGTGGACTTTCATCAAATTTTATATTTAATGACTCTTCTACCTTCATTGTTTCTTTGTTTAATATGACGTAAGCTTTGCTATTTGACGAATAACCTAGAAAGATACCTTCGGTTGATTTAGGATCAAATTTTGTAAGGTAATCTTTAGTGTTAAGAATAAACCATTTGCTTCCAAAGACTCTAAGGTGATTTAACGTAGGCTTTTTGCCTCAGAGTAACTCATATGGAGTTTTACCTAACATTGGTCTTATTAAGACTCGATTGAGTATGTACGTTGAAGTATCAACGGCATTACACCAAAACTTTTGAGGTATGGATTGTTCATTAAGCATTGTTCGACTCATTTCTTGTAGGGTTCTATTCTTTCTTTCTACTACCCCATTCGATTGTGGAGTGCGTGGAGCCGAGAAGTTGTGAGTAATACCATTAGCGTCACAAAAGGCTCCAAATTGCACTTCATTATCGAATTCCCTACCATGATCCGTCCTAATGGACACTATAGGACTTCCTAGTTGTCTTTGGATCTTTTTGCTTAATATTTCAAAATAATTAAAGTTTTCCGTTTTGTTCTTTAAAAATTTTGTCCATGTATACCTAGAGTAGTCATCCACTATGACCAAAGTGTAGTAGTTGCCTCCATAACTTTGGATAGTGGATGGACCAAATAAATCCATATGTAGTAATTCTAGACACCTAGTTGTTGACACTATGTTTTTAGCTTTATGACTAGAATGAGCTTGTTTTCCTACATTACAAGCATCACAAAAGTGATGTTCATATTTTAACTTAGGTAGATCTCTTACTAGATCTTTGGATGATAGCGATTGAAGAAGTCGCATATTGGCATGACCCAATCTTCGATGCCATAAGGTCGAAGTATCATCCATAGAGGTAAGACAAAGTTTGTCTTTAGGTTTATTACCAATTTTAATGACATAGAATCCATGTTTCCTAATTCCTCTTCCTATGGTTATGCCATTTTTTAGTATCTTACTACCGGTTTCGGTAAAAAGTACATTGCACTTTTTATCACATATTTGTCCTATACTTAAGAGATTAAAGTTTAGGTTTTCTACGTGACACACATCGTTAATGGTTAGAGATTTGTTAGAAATTGTACCTTTACCGATGATTATACTTTTGCTATTTCCAAACACCACATTACCTCCATTTACGGATTCATATGTGGAGAATAGATCCCTATTGCCGGTCATGTGCCTCGTGCACCCGCTATCCTTGACCCATTCATCGGGGTCTAGATCGACCTTTAAGCACACCTAAAACAATAATAAACTCAAAAGTTTGGTCCCCAATTGTTCATGGGTCCATTAGTGTTAAACATTCAATTCATGTTAGACATGTATGGATAAGATGAGTATGCATTCCATGGAGCAAAGTTTTGAAAAGGAAAACCATTTTGCATATTTGGGTTCCATCCCATTTGATGGTTACTTCTTGGATAAACGTTATTAGGTCTCCTAAATGAATTAGGTTTTGAAAAAGATGGAGCTTTGTTTCTTGCAAAAGTAGGATTATATTTTGGAGGTGGTTGTCTAATGGTGACGTTAGTTGGTTTCTTCCTATTAATGATAACAAAATCAGTTCTAGATGAAGAAGCTACGTTATTGCTACTGTTTGCTATAGCAGATCCACGGATCCCTGGCTATACACTAGCCGGTTCCCTTATCAAGGGATCCGTGGGATCCGCCACAACAGTGGCTGGTTTTTCTAGTGCCTTAACAAATTTTGTTTCTTTATTTTCACTAGTTGATGGATCAAGTTGTTGAATACCTAAACCTTTTTGGTTGTTACCGGTTTTAACACTATCTAATATCGTATCTAAAGTGTTCGTACTCATTCTAGCAATTTTAGAATCTAGATGATCAACTAGTGTTTGAAGTTGAACGCAAAGTTCACATTCACCACTTGCTATTTTACCCTTTTCTAAACGTTTTAGTTTTGCTTTTAATTCTATGACTTCTTTATCTAAACGTTGGTTTTGACTGTTTAAAAGCTTGTTTTTGTTAATTAGTTTTAAGCTAATATTGCATAGTTTGTCATATTCATTATGCAATGAGTCGTCATCAAGTGATGAGCTACTATAGTATTCGTGACATACCTCGTCATTTGCCATGAGACAAATTTCTTCGTCCTCCTCGTCGCTCATTCCCCACGTGCCGCTCACGAACGCCTTTTGATCATCCCGTTTGGGACACTTACTAATAAAGTGGTTAGGGTCACCACATTTAAAGCAAGTACGATCATCTTTTGGCTTCTCGTCCTCTTTGCTTTTCCGAAAGCCTTTCTTATCGTCATATGGTTGTTTGACGTATATTCCCTTTCTTCTAAAGAAATTTTTAAATTCCCTTACCGCCATAGCGTACTCCTCGTCGTCACTACTCGAAGAGGAGTTCTCTTCATCGCTTGAACCCTTTTTGGCTTTAAGGGCAAGAGATTTGTGTTTCTCTTTTACCTTTGAGGCTTAGGAGTCTTTGGCAAGGACAAGCTCGTAGACTTTTAGGTTGCCTATGAGTTCATCGAGGGTGAGGATTGTCAAATCTTTTGACTCTTCGATCGCCGTCACCTTGGATCTCCACTTCGATGGAAGTGCCCTTAGATATCTCCTAACATGGTTACGGCTAGAAAAAAGATTCATCAAGTGCTTGTAAAGATGTATTAATAGTATTAAAGTTAGCAAAAGAATGATCTATAGTTTCCTCATCCGATATTTAAAATTGTCCATATTGTTGAACAAATAAATCAATTTTATTATTCTTAACTTGTTGGTTGCCTTGATGAGTTACAACTAAAGAAGTCCAAATTTCTTTAGAGGTTTTAAGCATAGAAATTCTTTCGAATTCCTTTTTCGGTAAAGCATTATATAAAACCATTTTTGCTTCACTATTTTTAGAAAGCTTTTTCTTCATTTCATCATTTAGTTTATCATGAGGTATGTTAACTAAATTCATCGTCTTTTGAGGTAGCCTCAAAGTAGCCTTCAACAATAATGTACCAAAGATCAATATCTTTAGATTTCACATATGTTTCGAATCTATTTTTCCAATATATAAAACCATTAGTTTCAAGTAGTGGTGGTCGTTGCATAGATTGCCCTTCCTTATAATTTTCAGAACCTATAGTGATCGAAAAGTTTTTAAAATACAATTTTACTTTAAAACTTTTATAAACTTAGCTTTGATACCAATTATGGAAAACTAGAAGGGGGGAGGGGGTTGAATAGTTTTGCCGATTTTACGTTAGTTTCAAAAACTTTAGATTCGTTAATATGTGAGATCTTATGGATGTAGAGAAAGTATAGATCTAATGATAAAGCAAGTAAATAAAGTAAAGCGAAGGGAAAGAAAAGACACAACCGATGTATAGTGGTTCGGCTACAAGGACATCTTCCTTGCCCTACTCCACTCCCCGAGTCACCTACTCGAGAGTTCAAGCACTATGTCAACAAACTCCTTCACTTGGCGGAGAAGCCTTCACAATGTTGCTTACACTTTTTCCGGTACAAAGCTAGATACCGAGTCCGTAACACGGTGGACCAAATCAACACGACTATTGCACAAAAAATATGTGAAATATCAAATACAAGATCTTCTCTACAGAAATCTTGCGGAGTGACAAATCAATCAAGGACCCCTTGCTTGGATGACTTGTAGAATGCTCGTGATCTCGCCTTAGAAAAGGACCTATATGAGGATCACAATAGAAAGAAAGAAGAACAATTCTCTAGATCAAGTGATCTATATGTTAGAAGAGAATGAGAGTGTTTGAGAGATTTAGTAAGAAGAGGGGTGAGTTAGAATGAAGAAATGGCTCTCTATTTATAGGCAAAAATATTCACTGTTCCACGGATCCCACGGATCCCTTCCACTTGGGATCCGTCTAGTGTAATCCCAGAGATCCGTGGAACGCTCCTCTTTGCCCATGGGTTTTTTGGTTATGGGTCATGGGTTATGGGTTTTCTTTAGATTCAAGGTATCTAAGTATACATTGTATCTAGCCAACTTGGGTATGGGTTAAGATCCATGGGTTATGGTCCATGCGTTATGGTTTTTACCCATCCTAATAAACTATTACAACAAATGCTTAATTACTACATTTTTGTATTTAAATGGCTATATGTAAATGCTTTACAAAAATAACATGTATCCTTATAATTTTACTTAAGATAACATTATATTTGTTATCAACAAAACACAAAGAGATCGCAAAATATTAATAAACGTTTTTACGGTTTATTTGTATTAACAAAGGTTAAGTTTTGTTTAACCATAAGAGCCAGTTGATTGATAAAGTGTTCCATGACTGCATTTGCATCAGGTTGCTTGAAACTTGGATCGGGAATGAGTTTGTGATTTCCGTTACCCGTGGGTATGACTTGAGAAGCTTTGGTGGTAATTCCAACATTGGTGTAAAAAGCTGTAGAGTCATTTGATGAACTTGTTTTTCCCTGTTTGGTTTTGAACTGTTCAAGAATCCTTTTTTCAAACATAGTGATGAGTGTCTAAATACTCATCATTTTTGTACAAAATAAACTGCAAAATCATCTGAAAACACTCAGAAACACATCAAAATGATCAAAATATCACAAATCAGTGTTTTATGTGTTTTAAAAGCAAAAATATCAAAATCAGATGAAAAACATATCAAATTTGCAAAAATTGCAGTTTCAGTCCCCCAAGTTTCAAAAGTTGTCAAAAACAGTCCCTGGTACATAATTTCAAAAGAAAAGTCACCAAAGGTCCTTTTTAAATCATAAGTTATCAAATTTAGTCCTTTGGTGAAAAATATCAAAAGTTTGAGAAAATTACAAAAATGGTCCTCCAAGTTTGAAAATTGGCAAAATTAGCCCCTGGAAAATTGTAAAATGGCAAGTTTAGTCCTTGCATTATTGAACTTTGTCACTTTTAGTCCTTGGAAGAAACCTTTTGAATTGGCAGGAATGGTCCTTTGATTTTCAGCATGTACACTTTAGTCCCTTGGATTATTAAACCTTTTAAAATCCTTTGGACCCTATCACAAAAGCCATTGACCCCCTGCCTAAACCCTGTGACCCCTTCCTGTTTTTGGACCCCTGGTCAGTCAACCAAAGTCAAACAAGCAGGATAACCCGCCCCCACTGTACCCTTATCTTCAACCTCCCACTTGATCCTGCAACTCAGGCATTATTCCCACATCACCTCACCTTTTCACCCCAAAACCCATCCCTCATCATCACCTTACCTCCACATTAAATGCCACCCCCCCTAGTGCTATAACAGAGTCAACAGGTCAAATCTCCAATTCCCGCCAAAAATGTGATAACACTCAGAGCTCTCCTATTGGCTCAGAAAGTGGTGGGAAACACTCAGAAGGCCACGTGGAGCATTTTTGGAGCATAAAAGAGCAGAGAAGGAGCAAAGAGAAGTAGTAGTTTTTAGTTTTAAAATTTCCTTATGTCGTTTTTATTATTAATGTATTAGATTAATCTTAAAGCTGTAAGTTTTTGTTTCTAAGTGTTAAACTCAAGTTATTATTGCAGTATTATCAAGTTTTAAACATTAATTCCAAGTCTTTATCTGTTTCCACAAATTTGCATTACTGTTGAAATTTTCAAAGTTAGAATCTCATTCAAAAGCTTCAATAAGCTCATTTATCAGTTCCATTGAGCTTAAATGAGCTTAGCATAGCTGTGTACAAGCTAACATTCAAGTTTCAACTCATTTTGAAACTTGGTCAATAAAAGTCAACAAGGGTACAAAAGTGATGCAGGACAGGAAATGGTTGGTTCAGACATGAGAATGGGTTGCTTTGGAGTGATTTGGGTTGGTTTGAATTAGGTAGTGGTTCTTGGTTCTCTGGTTTGCTAGCCATAGTGGCTTGGGACAACTTGTAAGCATTTTTCAAGTTCTTATGCAATATCTGCAATTGTAGTTTAAACATGTTAAAATCTGTTCTAATAGCAGTAATGAAGTCATATTAAGTTGATTTGATCATAAAAACAAGTTGGTTAAGAGTTTGGGTCAGTTTTGAGCTCATTTCAGTATGTTAAGGGTTGTTTGGATTAGCTGATCTTTCTGTCTCAGAGGTCTACTCAGTAGTTAAAATCTGTTGGATTATGTTTAATAAGTATATTTAAGCTCTATTGAATCAACATCTTGGGTCTGCAAGCACTATAAGTCAAAATTGCTTTTGAATCCATTTCACTGTTAACTGTTGGGGTTTTAGGTATTGCAACTCATTAATTTGTGTTTGGAAATCATCAATATCACTTGCATTAGGCTTATAACATCATTTAACACCTATCTCAGTCTTAAAATTAGATCCAAACTTCATAAAAGTCAATTGTGTATCTGTTTTCAAAAAGTCAAAATGTCAAAAAGTTGTATTTATGCAGAAAGTGCAGCAGATGCACAGGACTCATTAAAGCTTTTCAAGGCCTGAATTTTTGGTTACAAGTAGTTCAACAGGTGGTCTTTAAGTCCTCACTTCTGGTTTTAGCTTTATCCCTCTGGATTAGCTTGTGCAGAAGCTCAAAATAAGCCCCAGGTGCCCTGCACCAACTCAGTAAATACTGAGCTTTTCCTCAGCTTTATCTAAGCTTGCACAAGGCTTATATTTGCTTCTCATAGTCTAGCTTGTGGAGTATATAATCTCAACCAGGTCTAGAATAAAGTCCAATTTATAGTTTCCACCTTTAGCTTAATTTGTACCCTGTGCTTGTGCTTAAAGTAGACACATAGAAACTGTTTTTAGCTTAATATCAAAATCATCAATATGTGTTAATTGGTTGTTCTGTAGTTATAGCTTGTTGATTACTGTTTCATTTGGTCACTTTTAGTTAATCATAGTTCCTGTTTTCAGTGGATTGCTTATTTTGCTCATTTGCTTATCAAGTGCTTATTTCAATAAGCACTTGATTCATCAGTTCCAATTTTCTCCACATAACATACTGTTTTTCCAATTTTCATAGCTTCTTGATATTATCTTAGAGTTTCCCTGAAATTTTCAGATTTTTATAAGCTGTTTTGCTATTTTTCTTGATTTTAACTAGTTTTTAAGCATTTTTAAATAGCATTTAATACAAAAAATTAAGAAAAGCTTCAAAAAAATAAGTTTTCAATTTTCTTAGGTTTAGATAAATATAAAAAGTAAAAAAAGTAATTTTCCATATTTTTCATAGTTTATTTGGTAATTTTTAGTAATTTAATTAGTTTTTAATAGTTTAAAATTCATAAAAAAATAGAAAAATATTCAGAAAAATACAAAAATAGTTTTGAAAATTCTAGTTTGATATTTTAGATTTTTCTAAGTCTTAATTTTATTTTCCTAGCTTTATTTCCTAATTTCTTGCATTTTAGGTAATTATTTAATAGTTAAAAATAGTTTTTAATTAATAATAATTAGATAATTAGTTGTAAAATTAATTTTCTTTTTCTAATAATTTTCTTTTATCATTAGGTTTATAAAAATATCATTTTCATATTTTTAGGGTTAATATTATGTTAGTTTCACTTTTTAAATTTGTACGTCACGTAGTTTTTAATTAAGTTTTATTAAAACAAAAAGAACAAAAACATCATTTTAATAATAGTGATAGCGTTTATTTAATAGATTTTATCTTTTTAGATTTCCTTTAATTTGCATTTAAGCCGCTGTAATTTGTTGGCTATTTCTGTAGTTATAATCATAAATCAAATCTCTGTATCCATTCAAATCTTCTCGATCACTAAACGTTTGACTATTCTCGCACGGCTCGTTGGGACTTAACGACCTGGGGAAACATTATACTCTCCTGGACTTCATTGCATTTGTGTCTGAACTGTTTTAAGTTTCTTACAGCTAGCCATTCACAAGTGGCTCGCTTGCGTGAGATAACTTGACGGTTTTGCGCGAATCACATAGCATGTCTCTCATTCTAAAGAAGAAAGGCATACAGTTGCTCATAGTTTGTATTCTTCAATCCTTTGGTTAGCTTCACAGCAGTGACAAATTTGTGCCATTCGGGATTCATGTTGTTCACAAACTTTGAGTTCAGCTGAATGTTTGGCATGGTCATTTTGATGTTCCTCATGTCATTCACAATCTTATGGAATCTCACGTAGTACTCATAGACACTCTCATCTGGTTTCATCTTGAAGTGCTCAAACTCATCATACAGTTGTGATTCTCTGTCTTCCTTTGTTAATTCAGACCCTGAGAGAAGCATCTTGACATTATCCCAAACTGCCTTGGCTTCAGTGTTGTGATTGATAAGCTTGTAGATATCTTTTGGAAGACCCTGAAGTATAATGTTAGAAGCCCTGATGTCAGCATCGAATCTCTTTTTCTCCTTATCATTGAGCTCATCATACGTCTTTGGTCTGTCTAATCCATAGATCATTGTTCCATCTGCAGCTGTATCAATTAAGTCTCTTGTAGTCTCAATCTGATAAGGTCCTTCATCAATGGATTTGAGAATGTTGACCCCATTTTCCTTTCCAAGACAGTACAATCTGATTCGCTGAGCCCAAGAGTCGTAGTCAGTTCTGTCAAGCATAGGTGGACGAGTATCTGAACCAGCTGCTTGAACATCCTCAGCAACAGTGGAGATAATTGTAGGTACGTTGGTAGACATGTTAACAGATTACACAGGATTTTATAACTCTATGATTAAACCGGGAAATAGATTCTTTCACGGGATTTTACTAAATCAAGAGAAAACCGTATTACAAACAAAAATCAACCAAGTCGCTACGAATTCTTGAACCAAGTCGCTAAGACACAAGTCGCTAGTACACCAAGTCGCTACACAGTCAAGTCGCTAAAGAGCAACTCGCTAAGGTCCAAGTCGCTAACACCAAGTCGCTAAGCACCAAGTCGCTAGACACAGTTAAGTTGTTAAAGAACAACTCGCTAAGATCCAAGTCGCTAGTATCAAGTCGCTAACAATTTACACTACAACTCGCTAACAATTTCTGAAGCAAGTTGCTAACCTCACCAAGTCGCTAGCCATAGTGGAGAATCCACTAACTTGTACTATTTGTCGGCTTGTCTCAATAGACAAGTCGCTAGGCTCAAGTCGCTAACAACTAACACTGTAACTCGCTAACGTTTACTGATGCAAGTCGCTATGATGAAAAATACTACGAGAACCAAGTCGCTAGCAAGAAAAACTTTAAAAACACACTTTTCAATCCAAAACAAGCTCAACCACAGTGATTCAAGCTTACCAAATCAAAACCCAAGCACTTACAATGATTCTAAACACAAAAGTACACCCAAAATTCAAACTTTAACACTAAAAATGATCCAAATGATGCAAAAACCACTAAACTTTTTCAAACTCAAAAACCATCTAAAACCACTAGAAATCCAAGGGTATGTAAGAGAGATGATCAAACCATGGCTCTTGATACCATTTGTAACATATTGGATTTCACAAACACATCAAACCATAAACACAAAGAGGCGTATAAGATGATGTTTTAGAGAGAGAAAGTTAGAGGTTGGGAACTTTAGTGAGAGAAAGAAAAATCTTATTACGAGCTCCAACTCTCTACCTTGGGAGGTAGAGAGTATTTATAGTTCTTACATAAATCGCCACCTACAGGCTGTGGATCAGGCATACAGTGGGTAAAGACCCGTCCGTCATCCACGGTGTTACTTAACTAAATACTACTAAACCTTAACTAATCTACGACTACGAGCTTTCTAACGATTACATATACTTGAGGTGCTCCAGACTCTTTAATAACTGGATTTACTAAATCCTAACAATATTGATCAACGTGCTCCAGATGTATCAACTGTTTCCGCTGCTCAACCTGCTCATAATCCAATACCTGATACACCTGCAACAACAACTACTGTTGAGGAAGCACCACCAATTGATTCTACAACAACAGTCGAACAAACCGCATCCAATGACGCTGAACCAGCTGATGATCTTCTGAACAATGAAGTACCCCCACCTGCAGATTATGACCCAAATGCGTTCTTCAATCCGTTTGCTAATGAAACTGCCACACCTGATGTTGCAGAATCATCCACAAGCCATTTGAATCCTCCTAATCTGCAGAATGTATATCAACATCAACCCTCCACACATCGTTGGACGAAAGACCATCCTCTTGTGAACATTAGTGGAAACCCGAATCAACCAGTCGTAACTAGACAACGCCTTCAGACGGACGGTGAACATTGCATTTATGCACTCACCGTCTGCCAATATGAACCCAAAAATATTAAGGAAGCCATGACATATGACAACTGGATTAAATCCACGCAAGAAGAAGTTAACCAGTTTAAACGTCTTGAATTATGGGAATTGGTTGAAAAACCAACTGGGGTCATGTTATTGGTCTGAAATGGATTTGGAAAAACAAATTGGATGCTGAAGGTACGGTTATCAGAAATAAGTCACGTCTGGTGTGTGGAAAACTAGAAGGGGGGGTTGAATAGTTTTACCAATTTAAAACTTCTTTTTTAATTATTTAGATCGACTTATGTCAATCTATTTGGTTGTTTATGTTGGACGTTGATAGATAGATATATAAACGTGTAATGAAAGATAAAGAGTAAGAAGCACATCACCACGACACAAGTATTTATAGTGGTTCGGCTACAAGGACACCTTCCTTGCCCTACTCCACTCCCCGAGTCACCTACTCGAGAGTTCATAAACACTACACCAATCTCCTTATGGCGGAGAAGCCTTCACAACGTCGCTTACACCTTTTTCCGGTACAAAGCTAAATACCGAGTTCTTTCACACCAAGGCGAACCACACCTAACACAACGTCGCCTACCCTTTATACGGTGCTAGGCTAACCACCGAGTTCTTTCACTCCAACGAGAACTAATCCTATCACAACATCGCCTACCCTTTAATAGGTACTAGGCTAAGCACCTAGTTCCATTACTATGGAGGAACTACTACCCATCACAACACAACACCTAATCTCAAGGAGATCCACTCCTTGTTACAACACCATCAAGGATATCACCATCCTTGGAAATAAACAAATACTTATATGTATAACGATGCACCTCATCGATTATACAACCTAGTCATTCTTCCCTAATGCCACTTGATTTGATTCTTAGGCATCCTTCACTAATGCCTTTGACAAAACGTTTGGCACCTTTCACTAATGCCTTCGTCTTGACACCTTTAGCATTCTTCACTAATGCTTTTGACACGGACGTTTAGCACCTTTCACTAATGCTTTTGTCTTGACTCTTTCGGTATCCTTCACTAATGCCTTCAACACAACGTCTTCGGAGGAAGAAAGAACTATCAACAAGAGAACCTCAGTTGTCTTGATGATGACGAAGCATGGCAACTCATGGACTTGAGCTTGCTCGACTTCAAGAAGTGGTGATCTCGCCTTTAAGAGGAACCTAGAGAATCACAAAAAAACAAAAGACGAACTACATAGAAAGATCCCTCAGTATCAGTGGTTAGAGAGGTACAATACTTGGAGAAAGTATGGGTCATGGGTCATGGGTTGATCCATGGGTTTCTTTCTAGACACAATGTATCTCTAGAATACAATGAACCTAGTTAAGTGGTTTGGACAAAACCATGGGTTATGGGTCAATACCAATTGTTAGTTTTTACCCATTTTAGTATATACTTGTTTTTACCCATTTTAGTATATACTTAGTTACGTATGTGTTAGCCCAATATGTAAACACTAGTTGTTGTACATATGTATATCTAAATCATAAAATCACTTATACTTGTTTTAGTATTTTATGTGAAAACGTAAGTGTGTTAGAAAACTATTGGCTCAAACAGTTTACGTATTTTTATTTGTTTTGTTAAAATGATTTTACGTTTGTTATCGACAAAACATTTAGAAGATCGTAAAATATAAATAAACATTTTTTACGGCTTATTTGTATTAACAATCTCCCCCTTTTTGTTGATGACAAAACATAAAATTATTTTAAGTAAAAACTAAAATTCGTAAAAGTTTGTATTGGAGTTTTTACTTTCTTCTCCCCCTTTTTGTCGAAACAAAAAGAGCGTCGAAGAGAGACTAACACAAAGTTTTAAGAAAAACATGTTCAAAGAAGATATGTAAAGTGAGTAAGTGACGGGAATGGTTCTCGTCTTAACTCCCCCTTGACGAGTCCATCCCTTTGTGAGGGCGTCAAGTACATAAAGATAAGTAAGCTAGTATTTTGTAATTATGTTTGCAAATGGTTCGTCCTTGTGACAAAAAATGCTCCCCCTTGAAGATTGCAACTTTGCAATGGGGTGTCATGAAGAGTAATCCAAATAAGGATTAAGTTGCAAGTGAATTTGCAATGTATAGTTTGACACAAAGCTCCCCCTAGCTTTATGGTGTCAAAATCTTCATGTGTATTTTGAAAGTCTACAAAGTAAAGGTTTGAAAACAAGAGTATAGTGCATAATTTCCTGCAAATAAAACTCAAGTTAGTAGTAAATTGTGCTTCTGGACCACGGATCCCACGGTTCCCTTTATGGAGGGATCCGTCTGTCTGGTGACAGTTTCTTCAGCAATGAAGATATGCCAAACAATGCTAATGAAGAGGTGAAATATGTATATGATATAGCAAGCACAAAACACAAAACAATCATGGCATATAGATATTCATTCAATAAAAACAAGAGATAATCAAACAAATCTCTAAAACTAAGAGAATGATCTAGCCATACAAGTACTACTAATGCTAATGAGTTACCCAAACTCAAGATTCAACTTAAAAGCTTAATGATGATCAAGGATGAGATAGGTTTCCTAAACGTTCTAAGTTTGAGCTTGTGACTATGATGCTCATTGTTGTTTAGGCTTGTTGACCTCTTCGAAACGTTCGAGGAGGTGATAAAACATGAAGCGTTGCTCTTCACGTAGTTCATGTATCAACCTTTCAACATGTTCACAATGATAACAATCCTTGTCATGGTTTTGTGCTTCTTGAAGCGGAGGTTCAAGTGAAGTGGGTTGAGGATCCTCAAATAAAGGAAGAATTAGTGGAAGCTCATTAAGTGGTGGCTCAACAATGTTTGAGGGTGGAGGTAAAGAAGCATCAACTTCCATGTGGTCGGGTGGTTGACTTTGATGTCTCCTCATAATCTAAAATGGGCTATTAGGGGGAATTAGAGAATTTGATATTGGTGCAAGTGTTGACTCAACACTTTGGTTTTGTTGCATAACCTTTTCAATTGAGTTTGTAGGTAGTGGTGGAAGATGAGATGGCCAAGGGGCTAAGTCCTCTAAGTTGTGAGAATGTGGAGAAGATTGTGAGATGTCACTAGGCACCAATGATGTTGGTTGAGTTGAAGAGGATATGTTTGGTTTAGTAGAGTTTGGTGATGAAATCCTAGTGGGAACAATCCTCTTGGGGATTAGTTTGATTGGTTTCTTTGGTGTAGGGGAAATCCTAGCATTTGTGGACTTAACCGGAGATGATTCGGTTGAGGAAACTTCGTGTATGAACCTAGCAAGTTTCTTGGGTGGTTCTTGGGTGGATGAGTTAGCACTAGGAGCTTTTCTCATGATGAAATAACTTAGGAAAATGTTTGTAATTGTTGAGAATTGTGTTGAGTTTGATGACTAAGGTGTTATAGCACTATGACTTATAAAGGGAAGAGTTTGGCAAATGCATTTAAGACTTAAGCCATTAAGATTTTTAGAAATGTGATGATTAACATGCACAAGATTGAAGTTCAGAGTTTCACTGATCTAGGAACTTAATAAAGATGAGGTGAAGTGTTTAAGTAAGCAAGATGAGCTTGAAATGATTTTTTAGGCTAGATTTGAGATAATCTGTCACCCGGATCCCACAGTTCCCTCCTTTGAGGGATCCGGCTAGGCTAATCCTAGGGATCCGGCTCTCAGCAGTTATGAAAGTTTTAGAAATGAAGTTTCTAAGAGCTAAAGCCTATATCATCTTAAGTGTTTCAGTTCTCCTGAGCATCTAAGATGAGGGTGTACTTGAATGAACAAGAGTAATGAATGACATAGCAAATGATTGCTTTTTATGGAAGGAAAATGGGACTAAATGACTACCAATGGTTGTTCAAGGATAACACTAAGAATTTTAGTGGTGTCAAGTCATAATAAATGATCCTAGAGATCAGATTTTAGCTTGAGATGGAATTTGAAAAATCCTTAAAACTCACAAGAATTGAAAAACTAATTTTTGACCCACTTTGAGATAAAGATGACTAGAAACAATTTCCTAAAATTATTCAATATGTCCACCTAAGTGTTTTGAAAGATGAAAAACAATTTGTGAGTATTGAAGCGGAAATATGGTGAGTTTTGATGTGTTGATAAATCAAGAGACATTATGACTAAGATCTTATGTAAGCTATAAGTGAGTCTAAGCCTTTCTCATCCTTGAATTAGACTTAGTTGAGTTCTAATATCTTATGTTTAGCTAATGTGATGTTATCTAGTAAGCTATCTTGATGTAAGGGATGTTGTATTGCTGATCTGATGTCACGGATCCCACGGTTCCCTCAAGGGAGGGATCCGTCTAGGCTAATCCTAGGGATCCGGCATCTGCAGATCAGAACCTCCACAGAATAATGTGTAGATTTTGCATACTAATTAACCATTAAACTAAACAACAAGTACAAGCATGTCATCACAAAGCAACACTCATTGATAATGGTAGAAGTAACAATATCCAAATTACCACAAACAAAGGTGCTAAAACATAATCATCCACACATAAGTCAAGTGTTAAAAATAAGCATATTCCTATTGTCTCTTTCGTCAATTCTTTCTTTTCCTCTTTGACGACTTTGTGAGGTGGTAAGCAAGATTTTGAATCATTCCTCTCAATTGTTTGAATTCCGTGGTTTCGTTTGGAATGGTTGGAAGTTTTTCGTAGTAATCAAAGGGTTCCAATTCAATGTTGGCTATGGGGTCGACATCTTCTTCTTCTTCATTTTCTTCTTCTCCTCCTTCCGAGGAGTCCGAGAGAGCTTTAGGTTTCTTTCCATTGACCATGAAGCGTTTAGAGGGTATTTTGGTAAGAGGTACCATTACATGATCGGCAAAGAAATGATCATTGTTGCTAGGAGATGGTTGCAATACACTAACATACTTACAAACTCGTGTTAGGAGCATACCATATGGAAGTACCATGTTGGAAGCTTTGAATACCCCGGCCATTCTCCTTACCATGTAATAGGCGAGGTTAAATGGCTTTTGGTGGATAAGACAATAGATCATTTGCACAAGACATGTATTTGGATGATCCTTGTTACCAACTAGGCTAATGACGTTTTCCCTAGCTAAGGATTTCTTCCCATTTTTTAAATATGGAATGAATTTCGAAAATTTCCATTTGAAAAGGATCACGGTGAATGAGCTTCTTGTTTCAGTTGAGACGGGATTGGTCGGCTCTTATTTTGAAAATGGTGTCTCGGATGGTTTCGGGTTCATCAAGAGGAGTATGGTACATTGGTTTAGAATCAAGTGCAAGGTTTTGAGCGTTAATTGCCCAATCTTGAGATTACATACAAATTCCTTCACAAGGAAGGAGAAGAATTTGAGCAAAGGTGTTGAGAGGGAGAATGAAGTTTCGTTTATTGATGATGAAGGCGATTGAAATGCTATCATCGGCGTTTCGAATGATCCTAATGCTTTTATAAAACTCAAAGATGAAGACCGGACAAATTTGTTCATCAATGTCAAGAAGACAATCAAAATTGATTGCCGAGAAGACTTAACGAATGTCGGTATCCTCAAGGAAACATTCCTTGACTACACGACCTTCATGGATAAGTCGTTTTTCAAGCTTTTT
This sequence comes from Chrysanthemum seticuspe, assembly GCA_019973895.1. Lineage (NCBI taxonomy): Eukaryota > Viridiplantae > Streptophyta > Magnoliopsida > Asterales > Asteraceae > Chrysanthemum > Chrysanthemum seticuspe. The sequence continues at coordinate 171,746,623 of BPTQ01000008.1, forward strand.
GAAGACCTTGCGGTCGGTTTTTGAAAATTCTTCATTTCGATAGTAATGAGTAAGGTAATGGACGGTATCATGATGATCTTGTTGAGTGGCTTTAGGCATGGTTGGTCCTAGAAACACAAATTTTACAATTAGGTAAAATTAGTTGAGATGGGTTTATGGTTTTGATTTGTATTAATAATGTTGTGAACACGATGTGATCTTAATTATGTTAAAAGCCCCTTTTCATGATTAATTTTGAAAACCCTAATTAAAATAATTGATTAGAGATTTGTGAAACCATAAACCATAGGATGAGGATGATGAAAATTAGAACAAGTTAGTGTAATTACTTACAATGGTGTTCTAGAGAAGAATACTTGAGGGTATGACATCCAATGAGGATGAGATCAGTAGTTTAGTCATTTTTGTGTTATGTGAGGAGAGGGAAAATGATCAGTGATGATTTTTGAAAGCGTATAGCTGGGTTCTGTTCCACGGTTCCCCCGGATCCCTTGTATTTGGGATCTGGCTAGTACAACTAGGGGGATCCGGCTACTGTGGACAGAAAAAGGGTTATTTGGCATTATTTTTGTAGTAAGCTTATAAGCTAGCTTACTAAAAAGTAGTTTAGAGGTATCAAAATGAAGGTTGTTTTTAGTCGAAAGGTTTTGATAAGTTACTTATCGAGTGTTCGTATGTGACGATGGCGTTAGTTTAACGAATCAAAAGGAATATTATTCCTGATGATGAATAAGACGGAAAGGTGACGAAAGAGACTTTTAAAGAGACTAGCAATTATTAAACAAAGAGAACTATGATATCAATAAACTCATGTAAGCTATCTAATGAAAAGTAAAACATACCTCTATGCTTCTTGGTTTGGCATAATACCAAAAGTACTTCGAAGTAATTGTGGATGACTACTCAAGATAGACTTAGGTTTATTTTCTTCGAAGTAAAGATCAAGCTCCACAGATGATCATCACCTTTCTCACGAAAATTCAAGTTCAGCTCCAGAACATAGTCAGATAAATCAGAACAGACAAAGGAACTGAATTTGTGAATCAAACTCTTCGTGCATATTATGAGAAAGTGGGAATTGAGCATCAAACATCAATTGCACGAACACCGGAACAAAACGGTGTTGTTGAAAGACGAAACCGTACGTTAGTGGAAACTGCAAGAACGATGTTGATAAATGCAAAACTTCCAGATTACTTGTGGGCTGAAGCCGTGTCAACTGCATGCTACACTCAGAATCGTTCAATGCTTACCAAACGCCACAACAAAACACCTTATGAGCTCATCCACAACCGTAAACCGAATCTCAAACACTTTCATGTATTTGGATCCCTTTGTTACCCGAATAATGATCGTGATTACTTTGGTAAGCTCAAAGGCAAAGCTGACAATGGATTCTTTGTTGGATATTGTGAAAACTCTAAGGGTTACCGGATCTGGAATCGTCGTACAAGGGAGATTATGGAAACGATTCATGCAAATTTCGATGAGCTTACAGAAATGGCTTCTGAGCATAACAGCTTGGAACCCGAACATAACCGTCTAAACTTCCCCCAAACCCCATCATCAGCTGAACCAAGCATCCAGCTTACTCGTCCACAAATGGAACAACTATTTGCTCCTCTGTTTAGTGATGATATTGATCAACGTGCTCCAGATGTATCAACTGTTTCCGCTACTCAACCTGCTCATAATCCAATACCTGATACACCTGCAACAACAACTACTGTTGAAGAAGCACCACCAATTGATTCTACAACAACAGTCGAACAAACCGCATCCAATGACGCTGAACCAGCTGATGATCTTATGAACAATGAAGTACCCCCACCTGCAGATTATGACCCAAATGCGTTCTTCAATCCGTTTGCTAATGAAACTGCCACACCTGATGTTGCAGAATCATCCACAAGCCATTTGAATCCTCCTAACCTGCAGAATGTATATCAACATCAACCCTCCACACATCGTTGGACGAAATACCATCCTCTTGTGAACATTATTGGAAACCCGAATCAACCAGTCGTAACTAGACAACGCCTTTAGACGGACGGTGAACATTGCATTTATGCACTCACCGTCTGCCAATATGAACCCAAAAATATTAAGGAAGCCATGACATATGACAACTGGATTGAATCCACGCAAGAAGAACTTAACCAGTTTCAATGTCTTGAAGTATGGGAATTGGTTGAAAAACCAACTGGGGTCATGTTATTGGTCTGAAATGGATTTGGAAAAACAAATTGGATGCTGAAGGTACGGTTATCAGAAATAAGTCACGTCTGGTGTGTGGAAAACTAGAAGGGGGGGGGGTTGCATAGTTTTACCAATTTAAAACTTCTTTTTTAATTATTTAGATCGACTTATGTCAATCTATTTGGTTGTTTATGTTGGACGTTGATAGATAGATATATAAACATGTAATGAAAGATAAAGAGTAAGAAGCACATCACCACGACACAAGTATTTATAGTGGTTCGGCTACAAGGACACCTTCCTTGCCCTACTCCACTCCCCGAGTCACCTACTCGAGAGTTCGTAAACACTACACCAATCTCCTTATGGCGGAGAAGCCTTCACAACGTCGCTTACACCTTTTTCCGGTACAAAGCTAAATACCGAGTTCTTTCACACCAAGGCGAACCACACCTAACACAACGTCGCCTACCCTTTATACGGTGCAAGGCTAACCACCAAGTTCTTTCACTCGAAGGAGAAATAATCCTATCACAACGTCGCCTACCCTTTATTAGGTACTAGGCTAAGCACCTAGTTCCATTACTATGGAGGAACTACTACCCATCACAACACAACACCTAATCTCAAGGAGATCCACTCCTTGTTACAACACCATCAAGGATATCACCATCCTTGGAAATAAACAAATACTTATATGTATAACGATGCACCTCATCGATTATACGACCTAGGCATTCTTCCCTAATGCCACTTGATTTGATTCTTAGGCATCCTTCACTAATGCCTTTGACATAACGTTTGGCACCTTTCACTAATGCCTTCGTCTTGACACCTTTAGCATTCTTCACTAATGCTTTTGACACAGACGTTTAGCACTTTCACTAATGCTTTCGTCTTGACTCTTACGGCATCATTCACTAATGCCTTCAACACAACATCTACGGAGGAAGAAAGAACTATCAACAAGAGAACCTCAGTTGTCTTGATGATGACGAAGCATGGCAACTCATGGACTTGAGCTTGCTCGACTTTAAGAAGTGGTGATCTCGCCTTTAAGAGGAACCTAGAGAATCACACAAAAACAAACGACGAACTACATAGAAAGATCCCTCAAGATCAGTGGTTAGAGAGGTACAATACTTGGAGAAAGTATGTGTAAAAGTGGTAAACCAAAAGGAAGAAATGGCTCACTATTTATAGAGGAGAAAGTTCACTGTTCCCCGGATCCCACGGATCCCTCCCACAAGGGATCCGGCTAGCGTGAAGCTAGGGATCCGTGGGACGCTCCTCTTTGCCCATGGGTATTTTTGGTTATGGGTCATGGGTCATGGGTTATGGGTTGATCCATCGGTTTCTTTCTAGATACAATGAACCTAGTTAAGTGGTTTGGACAAAACCTTGGGTTATGAGTCAATACCATTTGTTAGTTTTTACCCATTTTAGTATATACTTAGTTAAGTATGTGTTAGCCCAATATGTAAACACTAGTTGTTGTACATATGTATATCTAAATCATACAATCACTTACACTTGTTTTGGTATTTTATGTGAAAACGTAAGTGTGTTAGAAAACTATTGGCTCAAACAGTTTACGTATTTTATTTGTTTTGTTAAAATGATTTTACGTTTGTTATCGACAAAAAATTTAGAAGATCGTAAAATATAAATAAACGTTTTTTACGGCTTATTTGTATTAACATGGTGGCTAAGGGTTATAGACAAGAAGAATGGATTGACTACGAGGAATCATTTGCACCTGTTGCTAGACTTGAGGCTGTTCGGATCTTTCTGGCATTCGCGGCTCACATGAACATCACGGTCTCTCAGATGGACGTCAAAACCTCCTTTCTAAATGGAAAACTGAAAGAAACAGTCTATGGTAGTCAGCCAGAAGGATTTGTTGATCCAGAGTTCCCTAATCACGTCTACAAACTGAACAAGGCTCTCTACGGTCTCAAACAAGCCCCTCGGGCGTGGTATGATAAGTTGTCATCCTTTCTTATTGCTCATAATTTCGTCAAAAGGATCAGTTGACCCTACACTATTCATACAATATCATGGGGCACACATTTTAATCGTTCAAATTTATGTGGATGACATCATTTTTGGGTCAACACATCTAAAATACTCAAACGCTTTTTTAAAACTTATGAAAAAACATTTTGAAATGTCCATGATGGGTGAACTTACGTTCTTTCTAGGGCTGCAAGTTCATCAATCACCCCGTGGTATTTTCTTAAGTCAGTCCAAATATGCTCTTGAAATTTTAAACAAAAATGGAATGCAAAACTGTGATAGCTATGCCACACCGATGGCACATACCAAGAAACTAGACGCTGATTTGCATGGGAAATTGGTTGACCCTACCAAATACCGAAGTATTATTGGGTCTCTCATGTATCTAACAGCCAGTAGACCTGATATTGTCTTTGCTGTATGTCTTTGCTCCCGTTATCAGGTGCGACCAACTAAAACTCACCTCTCTGAGGCTAAAAGAATCCTCCGATACATCAAGGGAACCATTAACTTGGGGATCTAATATCCGAAGGATTCTGGTTTTGAACTAATAGCTTTTTCAGACGCTGATCACGCAGGTTACTTAGATTCTCGGAAAAGTACTTCAGGAGCTTTACAATTTCTTGGTGATAAACTGGTGTCATGGCAATCGAAGAAGCAGGATTGTACATCGATGTCCTCAACAGAAGCAGAATATGTAGCCATGTCGGCGTGTTGTGCTCAAGTCATTTAGATGAGAACACAACTCAAAGACTATGGTTACATATTTGACAGAATCCCGATGTACTGCGACAATCGAAGTGCTATTGCGATCTCGTGCAACTCGGTTCAACATTCGAAGTCTAAGCACATCGATCTTCGATATCATTTCATCATGGAGCATGTGGAAAAGGGTACCGTTGAATTATATTTTGTGGGTACTGAATACCAACTGGCAGATCTTCTCACCAAAGCCTTAGCTCCTGCTAGGTTTAATGAGTTGGTCCACCGGATTGGTATGAGGTGTTTGACTCCAAAGGAACTTGACGAACTTTTAAAAAAATCTTAAAACCTGTCAAACACCAAAACCTCTTTTTTAAATATTTTTCAAAAACAAAAAACAAAAAATAAAATTTACAAAATTCAAAAATATTTTTCTCTCTAAAATTTCTTCAAACATGGCGAATACAAATCTTCCGTCAACACTTTACTCTTTCAAAATTCAGTATTTTTTCGGTCAAGTGTTGAGGGGGAGAAAGTAAATATTTTCTGTTTCATAAAACCTTGTACTTGCATGTTACCCAATACCGGTTGTATCTTTGATAATGGTGGTCACGTTTCTTGTTTCTTGACACTCCTCGGGCTCAAACTTATAAAATTTCAATATTTTCAAAGTCGAGTGGGAGTGTTGTCAAGTTTCTTTCCAAATATCTTGCTTTACGTAACCAAAATGGAAGTTATGGGCGTTGGATGAAAATGATTGAGGTGGAGGGACCAAAGTTGCTAAAAGTTTAAACTTATTTTTCATAAAACTACTCCACCTAATTTTTTTCAAAACATTTAATTCACACATTAAATTCTTCCAACCACCCATCCCACGTATAAGAATCAATTCTCAAATCCGTGCTTTGATCTTCATATTTGTAAGTGGTTTAAGGATCATCGTGTATTTACAAACATTGGTTTTTAATTTCATGAATAACCAACGGCTAGATTTTGAGTTTGGAGTGATTTTGTGTTCTACGCGTATGCGTATGAACACAAAATCATCATTGGGTGTTTATGATGATTAATATTGTGTCAAAATGCTTAAAATCAAGTGTTATAAACATTTTCAACATCAAAATCCACCCAGAAAACGTTTTTAATCGTTTTTTAAGTATTAGGGTTCATGCGTGGATTTAGGGATTTTCATTTGAGTGTTTCTGGATAATTAGTTGCTTATATGATGTTTAATACATGTTGAATTAACCAAAACACACCTTGAATCATGCCCAGAAACTAAAATTTTGCAAAATTAAAGATTTAGGGTTTAGTATCATACGAATTGGGTATTTTTGATTCATAAGGTTTTGATGTTAAAACTTGTTGCAACACAATCATACAACCTCTAAGACATCTAAGAATGAATTTGGTGCAAAATCTATGGCTAGATCTCATAGTCGTAAAATTCAAATCTTAGGGTTTAAGTTTTACGCGTAAGAAAATCTTACGCGTAACTATTAAAATCATTGTGATTCCATTACAGACTGAAAGGGATTGAAAAATGTGTTAATGAAAATGTTATGAAGAATTTATTTCAGGTTTTACGCGTGAAAATTCAGAACCAAGGTTAACCATTGGATTTCTACGCATAATGATCACCTTATGCGTGGAATGTTATTCGTAAGAGTAATCTTACGCGTAACCTTTACGCATAAGGTTCTACAAAGGGGACTACGCGTATCTTGTGAAGGATATGCGTAAACTTGAGTCTTACGCATAAGGTTCACTCTTACGAGTAAACCTTACGCATAAGCTGCAACATGCGCTTACGCGTAAGCATTATGCCAAGACCTCTTTTCCTACGCGTAAGAAGAGTTCCTACGCATAAGCTTATGCCTACGATTATGGTTTCTACTGTTTACGCATAAACTTACTTTTTACGCATAAGCCATAACTTTAACCTTACCAATGAATTGATGCGTGTACAAACTTGTAAATAAATAAATCATAACGTCTCGAAATCAAAATGTCACTAATAAGCTACAATGTTAAATATGTTGTGTAAATGAGTGAAAATTTGGACTTTAAAATTCAAAATTAATAAACTCACAAAACTTATCACGACTACTTTGGACTATTGGACAAACAAGTGACGTTAGACTCGTAACATTCATCAACATAACATATTCAATAAATGGACAATAAAATCAACTTTTGACTAACGTAATGTCTTTCGATATGTTGGTTCTTTTGGCTCAATATCTTTCAGATCACAACATGGATGTCACAATGGAAAACGTTGATGCACCAAATGTTCTCACGATGGAAAACATCTTCCCTGATGGTTACAAGATAAAGATTGGAAAGAACAATCTCAAAGTCGACTTCGATAACTTCACGTGCTCTGAGTCTTCTTGTCATATTGCTGTGCACATTCTGAAGGCTCATACATACAAGAACATGCTCACAAACTCTGCAACAGTACCGGAGATTTATATTCACCAATTCTGGCACACCATGCAGAAGATCGATGGTCAAGATGATGTGATAGTAACACTTAACAACAAACAAGTCACCATCACTGCAGCAGACTTAAGGGCAATTCTCCTTCTTCCGGCCATCCAGCCCAATACTTATGTTGCTACTCCTTCAGCAGAGACTACTCTCCAATTCATGGTCAATATTGGCTATGGTGAAGCTGCTGGAATCATCACCAAACATTCTTCAGTTGATCTAAAGAACATTCCTCAGCCTTGGAGAACTTTATACATCATGATTGCTAAATCGGTTTCTGGACGTGATAGTGGTTATGAGCATCCTAAGCTCATGGAACTACAGATATTCTGGGGAATGGTCAACATGATGCACATCGACTTCGCAAGTCTGATTTAGGATGACATGATGTCATATCTCAGGAAACCTGGCACCAAGATTCCCTACATCAGATACACCAAATTGTTGATCCAAAGGATACTCGGGAATAATCTGGACATTCCCTTGAGACTTGATGACCCCAACCATCACTCCGTGTTGTTTGAGCCTACACTAAACGTTTTCAGATTCAAAGACTCAAAAACAAAGAAACAAGGTGTTGTATTTCCATACTACCTGCTCACTGAGGACATAAAGAATCTTCAATCATACAAAAGATGTCAAGAAGCAGTAGCATCAGGCAAAGTTGGCTTCATTGATGAAAAGTCTTCCGTTGTACCAGTAAAGAAGACAAGGAGATCGGGCAGTGCTGGAATTGCTACAAGCACTAGGAGTACCCGAAAGTATCCAAAGAGAACTAATGTTCTCAAAAGGAAAGTTCCATCGACGGTTGCTATCCTTAATCCTAAACCGGAACCAAAATTGATGGACGAGGACTCTGAGGACACTGAAACAGATGAAGAGGTTATCTACTCTAAAACTGCAACAGATGATACAATGACAGTTGCAAAACCTCTAAGTCCTAAAACTGACAAGGGAAAAAGTTCAGTTGCTGAGCAAGAGGAAGAAGAAAATTCAGACGAAGAGCCACTGGATGTGGATAAAGATTACCGCAAGAAATTGAAGAATCTCAGGCTACAACATGTTGCTAAGGAGTTCAATCTTCAACAGACTCGTAGTCCTGGAGGATCAAGTGGTGGCTCACTTACAATACCAGTTCTCGATGCGGTTAATCAACCCGATAAGGGAACTGGTACCACCACCCACGAATCTGAACAAAAGCAGCATGAGGATAAAATCATCTTCGACTTTGAGGAACCAGAAAAGGAGAAGAATGAAAAGATAATTGATGACGATGTTGAGGCAGCTGCTAAAGAAAACGCTGAAGAGGAAGCTCAAGCTAAAGCTAAAGCAGAAGAAGAGGCTAGGGTTAAGGCAAAAGAAAAGGCTAAAGCTGAAAAAGAAGCCGATAACTATCTTCTAGATAGTCCCGAACATAACCAGGAACAAACTTCTGAGCCACCAAATGACCCAGAGCCTTCTCATGACTCATCTTCGTCTGACTCATCTTCTCATTCATCACCACCACCATCCAAAGACACCACCACCAGATCCGCATCCAGATCTGTAAAGAAACCGACCGATACTTGGGCATCAAGTGGAAAGACAAGGATTGTCAAAGCTGTCAGACAAGCAAGGAAGCGCAACGTTGTTAACAAGAAACTGAGTTTGCTTGCGGACAGAGTCAATCTACTTCAAGATGTGATCAAAGAGTTTTCGGGGGAAAGGGAACAACTTCAACAGTTTCTAAATAGAGATATCCAAGGGGAAATGGACAAGACGATCCGAGAATATACTCACAAGTTTCTTCTCGACACCGTCCCTGGAGTGACAAGAGAGATGTTCACCAGACAACTCTATCCAAATCTCATGCAATTGGTCAAGCAAACAATGCAATCTACTCCTGTAGCAATGAAGATCATTCCAATTGAGCCTTCGGTTGTCTCCGATGCAGAATTGATTTCCGTGCTTGTGTTACAAATGTCTAAACGATCCGCAACATTTACTTCTGATGAAGCTAAACTATTTGAGGCATTGCTAGAATATCAACTCAAAACTTCATGCAAAGAGTCGACGGTAAAGGCTAAGCGTCCAAGAGACGATGATGATGCGGATAAGGATTCTGAGCCGAAACGTAAGAAGAAACATGATGATTCATCATCTATGCCTCCACCAAAATCACCCCAACTGACCTCCACCGCTAGAAGATCTCCACAACGTTCTCCTGCTACAAACAAACCTTAGGACTCTGAGTCTCCACTACCAATGGAGAAAACTGGTGATCACTTTGAATACACTGGTGGTGACGATGAGGAGATTCCTGAGCCCCAACAACAACCTCCTTCTTTCACATCAACAAAGCAACCATCATCATCATCAAAGCCAAAGAAGAAAAATTCAACTTCAGTTGTGTCATGGCTAGATGAAGACGAATCTGAAGGGTATGAATGGTTCTCAAAGCATGTTGATGCCACCCCTCAATTACCGGAAGGCCAAGAACTGGTAGATGGTCGAAAATTGGAGCATGCCAAGTTAATTCAGGAAACGTTTAGGGTGAAGAAAATGACGAAAGCAGAGTTGAGAAGAATCAAGAACGAAGCTTTTCAACTGCTAAAAGACAGCTCAGACAGTGCAATTGAAGTCGAATACCATCTCGACAACATCGCACGATCCATGTCCAACAACATTGATTGGCTCAACCCTGAATCAAACATCAACTTCACCAGACCTGACAAGGCTCCATACTACACCGACTGGACTAAGCCACTACCTACCATTGGCCGACCTGATCAACCGAAGATTCCTTACCGTTATTTCTTCAATAACGACCTGGAATTTCTTCAACACGGTAGCGATGTAAGCAAGAAATACGCTACTTCACTCACCTTCCCTTTCCCGGCAGCAATATAATCAAACAATATAGCCATCGAGGAAGAAGCCACACACATATTTATTGAAAATGTGGTAAAGTATAATATCGATGCACTGTATAGGATTCATCATTGGCCAAAACGAAGAAGAATCTACTACAGAAGCTGCCAGGTACTCAAATCGAAGAAAGAGGTGTACAATGTTGAACGGATTGTTGCTATAATGCATGTTACTCTGTCGTCTAAGTGGGACTATTCATTCCTGAAAACAATCAAAGTCAAACATCAAGACGAAGAGGAATATGATTTTTCTGAAGCAGATTTTCCGAGATTGTCACTCAATGACATTGAAGACATGTATCTTGCCAAGGTACAAGGGCGAATGCGACACTTCTCAAGGAACTTCCAACTCCAGTACATAAAATCATTGCTAATATTCATTAGAAGCATCATCATCCAGGAACGTGTTGAAGATCTTCAACTTGCCGTGGAATCATATCAGAAATGTGTTAATCTCACATCACCAAAGCTATATATTCCTGATATCAACCATCTGCCTCAGTACACCATACTTAAGAAACCAACATTAAGGGTCGTTTACCGCAGTGAACTTCACCGTAATTGCTTCATGGCGTGCATGGAGCTTCACAAATTTTGTGATCATACGTTGAAGAAGGTTCGGGATGGAATGGCTTATCGGTTAAAGGAGATTCATGAAGGCATAGGGTCGAAGAAAAGGTGGAATTCTAGGGAAAAGAGGGATGCGAAGAAGTTCATTACCAGGATTGATGAAAGATTGTTTCGTCGGGATCAGCTGAGGACATTGGAAAGTTTTGTGGGTGGACGTCAAAGCATATCTCTAACAGGCTACCAACGTCCAGAACGAATTCCTGATGTTATTGACGGACTTCCTGGTACCCCTTGATCTGTTTCTTTCACTATTATTTGGATGTGTGATCTATATTTGACAATGGCTTATGCACACATAACAGTGTACAACCCGTACTTGTAATGAAAGGACCCTGTGGTACGTATCAGTGCCTCAATCCTTATAAACGGAGCGAAAGCTTCTTACTTTTGAGTAAAACTAATCAAAACTTTCATTTTCAAAGGTTTGCTCAAAAGAAGAAGTACTTCCCCTTATGATTTTCAAAACCTCAAAAGTTAACATCACTTGTTGAGGGGGAGTATTTGATTGAAAACTTTGTTCACAAACTGTTCTTCGTGGTAATCTTCCCATAAAACTCGAAATGGACATATTTGATATCAAAATTTCTTCAAAAAATAACATTTATATGACATTTTTTAGGGGGAGAAAAATTATGTGATAAGAAATATGTTGTGAATTGCTATTGAATCGTCGTGCTAAAGACTTAACCAATGAATTGATGAGCTCCTTAAATGTTAGTAACTCGAAAAGACTTTTCCAGGACGGGTAATAATTTCAAACTAGTTCGCTAGTGATGTAAACGTGTCTCGCAAAGGACTTGTCCTAGTAGAATGTACCATTTGAGAAACTATTGGTAGACATGAACTTTGACGGGTTTGACAACCTTTCAAGGTTTGTCCACACCTTCAAGGTAGTTATTAGAGCTAGTTGTCACCTAAAAGCTGACAATGCAACTCTTTAACTATGCAACGTAACCGTGTCTCGCGGGAAATTGTCTTTCTTGAGTTGATCAATTCAAAAGTACGCGCTCTTCTCTCACCGTACAGATTTTTGTAAAAATACTTAAGCACGTGTGGAGGGGGAGTATTTCTTCAAAATATAAAACTCTTTCAGTGGTACAAAATGTTTTTACTCATAACCACTTTAAGAGATTTTCATGAAAATGGTTTACGGCAACATAGGTTAGTCATGAAGTTATAAGGTGACTAAGGTTAGGAATAATCGTCCTATGATCCACCAGAGCCAGAGGGATCTACCCAAGGACACCACCAATAGTTAGAATTTAGAAGTCCTTAGGTATGGTTATAAAAAGAAGAAAATGAGAATCGGAGAAAGAAGGAGTTGAAGAATTAAAAAGAAACGTAATAAAAAGGGTGAAAAGAAATAGCCCTCCAGATTATTCAACTTAGGGCAGACACCAGGTTCAACTCATATGCTACTAGTTGTCACTAGATGACATCGGTATTGAAGATCAAAGTCGTCATGGACCCAGTGACGCATGCACTAAACCTTCTTAGCCACTCAAGTTTCTCTCAACAGAAGCTTGTTTCATTCTCACAGGGAACCCTACGTACACTATCGGCCTTCTCTTAGAGATTGCTGGTATTGAAGAAGGAGACCCTCGCCCTAGTCTCCGCTCAGGAAAACCAAAGCGCACTATTGAGTCTAGAGCCATGAGATTCATCAAAAGATCTCTTAGGTACACTTGACATTTCATCACTTGTCGTTCAACAATAAGGATGCAAGTGATACATTATAGAGTCCTACACAAATCTTAGCAATCTGTCAAGAACATTTATGAGGGGTTCACAACTGTGATCCTCAGTGATTGAATGGAAACTCCTGCCAGGGTCAACATCAAACAGCCCTAACAGCAGGTCACTTTGGTAACTCCTTGTGGGTTACCCTTAGTGTTGTCTGTTAGGAATTGGAAATTCCATGTTAAAGTGTCGGTCACCCCAATTATGGTCTAGCATATGTTAGCTCGTAGACGTGTAGTTATTTACATTATTTAGTAGTTTATTAGTTAGTTTGTAGCGTAGAATAGTTTAGTGTAACACCGTGGAGGAAGGACGGGTCTTTACCCACTGTATGCCTGATCCACAGTCTGACAGGAGGACGTAAGCTTTGTAACTATAAATACCCTTTCCATCCATGGAAGGGGTGGTGCTTCTCATAATCTAACCTTTTACATTTTGTAAACCAAGTCTCTACCAAGAAAACACCCTCTCTATCTTTCTCTCTCAAATGGCTAACATGTATTTCCATCATCAAGGCCCCCCCGAATCATCAACACAATAAATATAAGATCCTAACAATTGGTATCCGAGCCATGGTTATTGTGTTGTTTTGATTTATGGTGGTTTCGTACCATAGTTAATGTGTTATTGATGTATTGTGGTTTTCACTATTTTGTTATCTTTTGGTAAAATGCTTCAAAATTGTTTTGTGATGTATTTATTTTGGTCAAAATATGTCTTGGTCCCTTCATAGTTTAAAGTTTATATATATATATTTTGTGTCTCGTTTGGTCCAAACAACATATATCATTTTTAGACATCTTTTTTGTTACCAAAGCTGTGTAATATGGTGGTCAAAGTTGTGGTCATTAAAATGGGTCATCTGGTCAGTCTATGCAGTCAAACTGGGTCAAAACTGTTTTTCTGGGTTTGATATGAATATGGTCTGTATTTGCTCGGAAAAGTCAATTATCAAGCTAGCGAGTTGTCCATCATGGTAGCGACTTGTTATTTAACAAGTACCGACTTGTGCATTCAAAACTAGCGATTTGACAAACAAAAATCTAGCGATTTGTCTCTAAAAATCTAGCGACTTGTTCTCGATAAAAAGATGGTTAGCGACTTGACTCAACTTTGGCTAGCGACTTAACAGAAAAATGATGAAGAAGAATGACAGCTGACCACGACCACCATATCATATACCACTAAACATCACGACCTCCGTTTAAGAACTTTATCAGTCCATGAAAACTATTACAAGATCCGAATCAAAAATCAACTCATCCCAATCTCACCTAACTCATCCTCCTCTTATTACTTCAATCTCATATCCAACAAAATCAAGACTTCACACAAGAAATTGAAATAAAAGGACCTCAGATCGATTCAATTTTTTTTAATCTTTTAAAGATTATTTTGCAATTGAACGCACATCATCATTGTCCCAACTGTGATTACTATACGAATTTAAAGAAATGAGGTTAACAAGTATGTTACACCATCTCTTTGATTCATTTCATTGACAAAACCAAAAACGAAAACAACTAACAACAACTACAACCTACCCGAGACCCTTAAAGGATCTTGAAGCCATAAACGTTCAACACTTTTGTTCTTCAATTAGAAGATGGATACAGAAACTTTGATGCTCGTGGATGGTCGAGTGTAATTGTTTGTGATTGTCGACTGTGCTGAAGAAGAAAGGCTTGACATATTTGTGAATGATGTTATCTTTGTTGGGAGTTAGGAAGAGAGGAGATTTGTTAGATTGGGAAAGTTTCAAGGTTGGAGATAATGATGTGAATGTGGTAGGCGGCTTTTTAGGAGCAGTTGTGTGTTTTATTTAGGTTTAGGTATTACAAGGTTTTAGGGAATAATTGAGTACACGTTACTCTTTATAACCTGTTACTTTTAATTACATGGGCCAATGGGAGCGGACACTCAATTTGTGAATGGACCAACTAACAAATGATCATATGAGAAATGGGCCGACTTGGACTTTAATTACCGGGGTTTATACAATTCAGATGTGGCCGAATCTTATTGGTGTTATAATCTCAAATGGGGCCGTGTATCTGTTACGTGAAGTGTATTAGTGTGTATTGGTGGAACATGTCACTTGAATGGCCTCGAATATTATTTGGTGTTAAAATTTTGGGTATCAAATGATAATGTGAGTGTAATATCTGAGATATATACTCTTGTTGTTGGTTGTGGGGCCACTGGATCAGATTGCGTGTTCATTAAGGTTGAAATGGATTTGCTTATTGAAATGATTGGTTTTACGGGCTTGGTATAACAAATGCCTAAATGTAATATCAAATGGCCTTACATGAATTTATGTTATCCGAATTTTTACTAGTAAATTTGGATATATCAGTTTTAATATTCGGATGAGAATGGTTGTTTGATTTATAAATTTTCACGGAGGATTCATGGCTTCAAGGTTCTCATCTGGTACTATTGATTTGGTTTTGAAGTGTTGGTTCAAACGGTTTTTAAGTGGACTTGGAGCCGGGTCAAATTCTTTGCAATTTATTATATTACAAAGATATATGAATGCATGAGATGATCATTGCAAGAAATTACATTGACCGGATCGGGTTGAACAATTATTTGGACCGGGCTTGAAATTTTATCTGACGAAATGATCTGTGAAAATGAGATTTGATGTTATGAGATTGGATGATGAGATTCGATGGGTTATGAGGGTTGATTCTTTGGGCGACACATTTTCACGTAGTATATTGTGTCATGGCTTGAAATTGATGATTATACAACGTTGACTACGGGGATCTTTGTATGGTATTTTTTACTTGGGTTTGAAGTGAAGTCTTTCTGGCGTGTTTACTTATTTCGTCTTCTTTCTTTCTACCCTTCCGCAAAGATGACTTGTTTGGGCGATTATTGAGTGTGATAAGGACTTGGCTATTTAGTTACTGTTGTGATTCTCTCTCACTTAACCCACAACGTAACTATCACTTCGGTGTCTCACACAAATGAGAATGTCAAGAGGTTTTGTACATTGGGTACACCGTTTCTTTTTCACGAGGATTAGTACAAGCTTAAGTAACTAATCTGGGGAATTCTACTTCATGATCAAGTTTGGTATATCGGGTTTACTTCACCATGTTCTCACTGCAATTGCTGACAGAATGCGTGAATGATGTGTTTACCAAAGTATTTAATGGATGGTTGATGATATTGTTGATGTTGGATAATGAACCGTTGATGAACCGCTGCATGTTCACCTAAAACAATATTCACCGAAACCAAAGTTGTCATAAAACATTCAAGCTGAAATTTTTTACGGTTTTGTCTTGATTTTGTAAAATCCCATGAAAGAACCTATTTCTCCTGTTCAAATCATAGACTTGCAAAATCCCGTGACAATGGAAACATCCTGATAATAGTAAAGTGCATTTCCGGATCTATCTTACGGTTTATTCTTGGTTTTGTAAAATCTCGCGAAAGAAACTAATTCTCGGTTTAAACCATAGAATTGTAAAATCCCGTAATGCTGGAACCATCCCGGAGAAAGGAAAATGTATTTCGGGATCTTATCTGATGCTGGTGCAACGGTTTCTTCTTCGAAGAAGGGATAAAAGGGTGTACTTCATGAATTGGGTGTTTGATTGGATATCGTCATGGCAGTTTGGTTATTACATGGTTTTACGGGGTTATGTGCTTTTAACCATGGTCGGGATGAAACCATTATCATAGTTCACTTAAAACGTCAAAGGAGGCTAGATTTGAGCTTTTAACCGGAAGATGTGACAACGGGGTCAATTCACTATTATTTATTTGAGGTTGAAGTGAAATATCACGGGAAAGTGTACTTAGTATCTGAAGGTATCGGGGATGGTTGGATGAAGATTCTTCAAGATCCTTGTTCAAGCTTATTATCAAAAATGAAGACTTGGAAATCTAGTTATTGTTGGGTGACTTTTACCTTTTCTTTTACCGCTTGGGAGAATTGAGCTCTTATCACCACAAAATAACTATCACTTTAAGGAGTTACGTTGTAGTGCTCAGTGTCACATTCAATTGTGGACTTTCAAGAGGTGATATACGTCTAATACTTGATGGTTGGTTGGTTGAAGAGTATAGAGTACTTAGAGATTCAAATGGGCATGAATTCTCGACACCGCTCTTTGTTACATATGTGCAAGTTTAAGTCACGAGTTCGGGTTCATTTACTTTAGGGTCAAATTCATCATATTGGGTTTTCTCCATCAACTGTCACGACAAAGAGCCTACTGAATGATAATGGGGTTGATTACATGTTTGCCAAGAGAGTAGATGAAAAGAGAGAGATAATGACGTCTGTTCACATCAGTTCAGGCCTCGTACTTCATCATTATGGCGTCTGCAGATAATACTTCAGGCCCCGTTCCTCAAAGAAAAGAAAGGTGTACGCTTCAGTGCGCTTTATCTTCATAAGAAGAGAAATCTTCATTTTATGACCATTCACATCGACATTCTTCATCAACAAGCTCCATGTTTTTCCACGCTCTTTCAACCCTCAAGTGGATCTACATTCATTGGTGTATATTCTTATTCACTTGTTCAAATCAAAAATGGCAACTTCGGATGCAATTTTTGAGGGGGAGAAGAGTGCGTATACTACATGTTGATGGATGCTTGAATTATGGTCATATGACTCTCGTTCAACGCCTAATGCTTCACTTACTAAGGATAACTGGGATTCATTGTTTGGGATTCATTGTTTCAAGATATGTTTGATGAGTACTTCCAAACTCCAACGAATGTTGATCATCTAGTTTCTGAAGCTCATGCTCCGGTTCCTACTGACTCAATTGGTTCACCATATAAGAAGTACTTCTTGGAATTCTCAAGAAACCTTATCTCCAGTTACTTCACAAGGCGTTGATAATGGCTATCATAATATTGCAGTCGCACTCATGAATAATGATCCGCTCTTTGGTATTCCTTTACCAAATCTTCACTGATTATTGTTCATGAATAATGATCCGCTCTTTGGTATTCCTTTGCCAAATCTTCACGGATTATTGTTCCTCTCAATGTGCACGCTATAAATCAACCACATGAACATTAAGGAAAATGATTACCTCATCCGCTCGAAAACATTATTGGTGAATCTTCCAGATCAATCTCTACATGTATACCTCTAGGAAGAATGCATTGTTGTTGAGGAATCATTTGTTCCGGTTCATTCAGTGAGTCAATATACACCCGATTGTATGTTTATTCACGTGTTGGACATTTGACACAAGTTGATTACTTCGGAGTCAATCATTTATCACTTATTTGAGATTGAAGTTGACTTTCACAAAGGCGTGTTCTTATTTGATAACTTGCACGGGCTTAAGAATTTGATTTGAAAACTTGGTTTATCTAGTTACCAGCAGTCGGGGTGGATGGTTGAAGACCTGGTTAACTATCACTATTAGAAGTTACATTGTTTTACTCAGTGACACACGCACATGACATTGTGGATAATCGCAAGAGGTGTTAATGTCTCATACGTTGATTGAATAGTGAGTACTTAAGAGATTTGCTTGGAGCATAAATCCTCGGCACCGTTCTTCCATCATTAAGTGCAAGCTTAAGACACAAATGTGGTGAATTCGACTTCAGGTTCAAGATTGGTACATCTGGTTTTCTTCAACAGTGGTCACTTCAAATTGTCTACATATGGGTTGATAAAGGATAGTCAGAGAGAGTTTCTGTAGCAGTTGATTCTCACAAGATTTATTTGAGCTAATTGTGTTCTTCTCTATTTCAAGTATATGAGTGTATTATGTTTTGCTGATTCTGAGGTATCAAAACCAGCAAGGGGAAGGAGACATACATCTAAACACACAACGAGTACATGGGTTGAACTAAATACTTCTTCTATATTGAAGTTATTCCGGGGAGACAAATGTCATAACCGTAGAGAAACTCAGTGTTTAACTCGTGGCTTCTGGTGTATTCCAACTATTTGGGGGAAGGATATATTATTCCAACTATTTGGGGGAAGGATGTATTATTCCAACTATTTGGGGGAAGTGGTCTCTAGAGACTTTTGGTATGTGTTACTTCAGTGTTCAGTTGGAAGAAATATGAGAAGAATATTTGGAGCGTGATATGATATTGCATATTGACATCTTCGATATGGTTATGATAAATTGCTTCTGGTTATTGCATCATTATGGGCTGATTGGTTATATGGAAGATAACTGGAATGCACTTGGTAAAATGAAGATGTTGATATATGGTTCCCCTGAATAGACAACTGCTTAATCTCAAAGAGTAATGTGTACATCGGGGATGCACAACAAGTTCATGTGATCTCAAAATTAATCATTTATTCCGGGTTTGATAACCGCAGCAATGATCCATGTTTCAACTTGTTACTTCGGTGTTTTCGTCTTCTTTGGGGTGTTGAGCTTCATTCAATGAGACCGCTTTGTCTTCAACTCTACTTCTTAGGAAAATGATATTTATTCGATGTTTGTCGGTTTGGGGGGAAGCTACCAAAGATTCAAATTGAGAAGGCTCATGTTCAGACGATTTTCTTAGAAGCCTCGAATGCTTTGGTGGTGAAAGTTTAAGAGATGTTGATTTCTTTCTTCTACAAAGTGCTGAACGATTTCCCTATCTCGGTACTTGTATCATCATCTTCTTAAACTATTACTCTATCTGTACATATTCATCGTAAAACAAAATACAAAAATATAAAACCAACAAAATCAAAATAGAAAAATATAAAATTAACAAAAACCCATAAAAATCAGAAAATTTAAAAATACCAAAAATATTGTTTTTTTCATGACATGTCTTCTGGTATCGATAACATCTACCGTCTTAGAAATGTCATTCAATAATGGCACGTGACTTTAGATGAAGTTCGAGCAGGAGGTGTAAATATTTCTTTCCAAAACATGTCTCAAAAAATGGCTTGCAGTTATTTCAGACTATAACCCGTGCTTATACCATGGTTTGCTATTATTTCAGATAGCAACCCGCTCTTCAAGGAAGGAAAGTGCTGCGCTAAACCAATTTTCAAATATTTCGTGCACTTATCCTAAAAACATAACAAGGAAAGCATGTCGTCAAATAGACTGCTGTTCCTACTCAAATATTTTTCCGTCTAAAAATTCTTCAGAAAAATATTTGTTTTAACTAAATGGTGGTAAATGTGTTGCTTGTAAATCAATTAGATTCAGAGTTTTCGTAAAAAAATTTGCAAACTCAATCAATGACTTCAGCGCTTTTAAAATCTTCAGAAAATGAGTCATTGATTGAGGGGGAGAATGTTTTCAAATTTATATCATCTATCGGACTTATCTAATTATCCTAAATGCTTAACTGAAAAATGATGTTAACCTACGTTGAAGGACTAGGTGCCTAGGATATGATTGTTAGGATTAGATGATTAAAGTTTGATAAACACATTATTCCCATACCCATGTATGATCTGATTGATATGTTGAATTGACTTTTATTAGTCGATTGATGTTTGAGTGATGTCGACCACCATATATCTGTATTTGTGTTCACTAATGTATGCAGGTATATTGGTATATAAGAATGTTCCCGATCCGGATCCCACAATTGAAGATGATTGGATGCCGAATGGAAAGGGTAACTATCTCTTGGGTTGACATATAAAGAAACGGAGATTAATTGGACTTCTATGGAGAGTTGGCATGGAAAAATTCAACGTAAGAGGTCTCACTGCATCAGCAGATGGTTTTCTTCATCAGCAAATGAAGAAACGGAGCTTAATTTGACCTCAGTTGGCATTAAAATGCAACGTAAGAAGTCTCATTGCATCAGCAGACGGTTTTTCTTCCAAGCCCTACAGCAACAACATAAGCTTCTCAACCACCTAACGTATCTTTGTGCAGAACAATTGTGATGATACCATTTTTTTTAAACAATTTTTAAATAATATTGTTTTGAAAAATTGGAAAAATATTGGTTTTGAAAATAAATTGGACTTAATTTTGAAAATCACCGGACTTCATTTTTAAACATAAGTCCCTCAATCATCTTCTACGGTCATCGATTGAGGGGGAGAGTGATTTAAAATAAAATATTTTCAAACGATATTTCTTCATAAAAGGTCCGTTTGTACAATAATAAGTGGTGATCTAAAGATTTAATGTTATGTCATGGTATGATTTTCTTTAAAAATCAAGGTCTTTCAAAATGAAATTTTTTCTGTTCTTGTTTGATTGTGAAATTATTTTATTTTACTTAAAAGATCTCTTAAAAACTATCATACCTGACACTAACAATCTTTAATGTCGAAAAACTGATCCTTATTAATCATTTTTCAAAATTAAATGTTGCCACGTCTTTCCCTAAAATTTTCTAAATGATTTAAATCAATCGGGATCCAAAATCACAATTGGTTTGAAACTTTTGATCGGGGGAGAGATCGTGATTTAAATCTCAAATAGGGTTTAAAAAGGTGATTGTTTCAAAAGCACTCCTTGAAAGATATTAGTTTTCACATACACATCAAACCATAACACAAAGTGGCGTATGAATGAGGTTCTAGAGAGAGAAAGTTAGAGGTTTAGGGAACTTAGTGAGAGAAAGTGAAAGATATTATTATGAGCTCCAACTCTCTACCTTGGAAGGTAGAGAGTATTTATAGTCTTACATAAATCGCCACACATTGGGCTGTGGATCAGGCATACAGTGGGTAAAGACCCGTCCGTCCTCCACGGTGTTACTTAACTAAATACTACTTAGCATAAAAGAACTACGACTACGAGCTTTCTAATGATTACATATACTTGAGGTGACCGACTCTTTAATACCTGGAATTTCTAATTCCTAACAATCTCCCCCTAAGGGAGGCCACCTCAATCATGTACCAAAATTACATTGAATACAAATAAATATTACATTAAAAATTGTTCTTGCATTCTTGATGTAGTCCTTTGCTTCTAAGCTCGTAGTCATTGATTCTTCACATTGCATGTTTGGATACTCCAAGTGGAGGACTTTTACTGATCCACGTGATAATAATTTTGAGCCATCTTTTGAGATCATCAGCTATCAAAAATCTCTGACACATCCTTTGTGGTGTTGGTATTATGTGATGTTGTGACTTTAGGACCGACATGCTCACATTCTAGATCATGATATCTTCTCATCAGAGTAACGGAAGCATTTGTTGAATCATGATATTGGCAGCAGCGTAGTAGAAGCATGGAGTGAAAATATCAGAGTCATTGATGCACTAATCATGATTTCTTTTGATATGAATGTGTTAAGTGAGCATGCGGCTATGGATTGACCTCTTCATTCTGATCAGCTGCAAACGTCGGGTGTACCTGCATACAACAGTTAGCAATAAATCGCACGAAAGTGTCTTTGATCACTTTCGTTGAATTGAGGTACACGGCCCACGGTTCCCCGTTGATCAGTACATGTACTGCCTGTGATCAGGTATAATTCCGAAGAATTTCCTTGACAGGGTTTCGCAGCTGCTCTAGCTGTTCTCAAACCAGAACATCTCAAAGAAGACAACACGGAGTGAGTGAACCAGCGAATTTTAAGTCCACTGATTGATGAAAAGAGATTTGAAAAACAATCGGGTATTGCTCAATAGAAATTGTTTTTGCAATACAACGAAGGTTTTATTGAAAATCAATTATCAATCATTAAAACACCTTTTGGTTTGAAAAATGAGTACACGGTCGATGTGCTGAAGAAAAGAGTTGTTAAGCACAAAGACCGGTTTTTCAAAGGTATCCGTCAATCCATAACCTGAACCAGGATTGATTCAAGAGATTGAATCGCCCCATTGTTTCTGTTCAGTGGTCACATGGTTGATCCATATAATAGATCTCACATGCCACCTACCAGGAGCTTGTTTGATGTTGTCTCCAGAAGGTTTTCCATCTTCATTGTGAATATGTATACACATTACTCAGATGTTCTGGCAATACCACAAGGATAATGCGTAGGACTCAAGATATAATCTCTCTTTCCACATTGTGTGAAACAGAGAGTCTTCATTGAAAGTGTCCTAATGAGATTTATTGATGATCTCGTGGCTCTAGACTCAATTTGTGCATATTTGGATCCTGTGCCGGAGACTAGGAAGAGGGTCTCCTTCTTCAATATCAACCATCTCTAAGAGAAAGTCGA
Source organism: Chrysanthemum seticuspe (assembly GCA_019973895.1). Taxonomy (NCBI): domain Eukaryota; kingdom Viridiplantae; phylum Streptophyta; class Magnoliopsida; order Asterales; family Asteraceae; genus Chrysanthemum; species Chrysanthemum seticuspe. Next base: position 171,769,440 of record BPTQ01000008.1, read on the forward strand.
TAGATAATGTCGGTTCCCCGTGAGAATGAAACAAGCCCTTTTAAGAGGAACTTGAGTGGTTTGGAAAGTTGAAGTGCAGTGCGTCACTGGGTCCATGACGTCTTGTCTTCAATACCGATGTTACCATCAGTAGTATATGAAGTGAACCCGGTTTCTGCCCTAAGGTTGAATAAATGGAGGGCTATTTGTTTTCACCCTTTTCTCATTCAATTCTTTTTAATTCTTCAACCCCTTCAGTGCTTACCGAGACTTCATAGCAAGAACCTTGTTGGGTTTGTTCCAGTACTTGCCATATCTCACTTTTCTCCTTTTATCATCATACCTAAGGACTTCTACACTAACTAGTGGATTTTCCCTGGGTAGATCCCTCCGGTTCTGGCGGATCATGGGAACTCATACCTAACCTTATCATCCTTATATCACCGTACATATAGTAAAGTTGGTCGGTCAATTTGGTATTGTTCATCTGCCATTGGATCCAATTGAAAACCATTTGAAAATCAATCCAGATACTTGTGATATATTATCAAAACATTTTGTGTCTGAATTGTTTTTGATAGATTTAGAACAGGTGCTCCCCCTCAACATGTGCATCAAATGTTGAAATCGTTTTGCACACGGAGGCAAGAGGAAGAATTTACTTCTTTGACTACCATTTTTCTAAAAGATATCAACATCACTTCCCTGATCAAATCAAGAAGATAAAGTATTTCCGGGAAGGATGAGGTTTCCATAAATTTGCTCCCCCTCAATATGTGCCTCGAGATTAGAAAAGAGTTTTGCACATACTAGAGGGACCCTGCACATTGGGATAAATGATCACGTGTCAAATCATAGGTTTAAGATAGATGCTCCCCCTCAACATGTGCATTGAAAATTTGAAATCGTTTGTCACATGTGGGAAGAACAGCATGTACATCCTTATAAAACCATTTACCGAATTATCAGTTTAAATCCAATTTAAATCACACATTCTCCCCCGATCACAATTATCAAATCATTTGAGATTTGTGATCTCTTATAGATTTAAATTGATTTTGAAAGCTTTTAAGGAGAATTGTGACTTGATTATTAAAGCGTTTGAACTGATAAGGATCGGATTTTAAGACTTTAAACTCCATTGATAAAACATGCATGTATATCTTTTGAAAACAATTTAATGCCAAATAACTTTTTAATTTAATTGAAATAATTCTCCCCCTCAATCAATGACATAGGTTATTGATTGAGAGATAGAGATTTTGACAAATAAGTCCTGATGATTATCAAAAATAGAGACCGAGTTATTTTTCAAAGCAGTTAGTTTTCAGCAAATAAATGTTTATAGAATCAGAGCATTGAATTTTGAAAAACATGATAAAGTATGGCTCTGTTCTTTCTTTGAAAAACGGGTTACTGCCTGAAATGACAGTAAGCCATTTTTTCTCTTTCTCCCAAAAATATATATATATATATATATATATTTTTTTTAAATTAAAAATTCGAACAATATCTAAAGTCCCGTGTCATTCTTTGAATGACAGCACAAAGACTGTAGATATTATCGAATCGAGAAAGACATGACAAAAATGACAATATTTTTGAATATTTTTCGAATTTTTCAAATTTTTATGGATTTTGAAGGTTTTTATATTTTTTTTTAATTTGATTTTTGAGGATTTTATAATTTTGTATTTTGTTTTTCGAATAAAATATTTACAAGAGATAGATGAAGATAGACCTTTACTCCTCGTCTTCCTCCTGAAGACGTTTGAGTGTTTCTGGTTGAAAGCTTTTCAAGCCAAGTCGTGGAAGAATGAACTCAAAACGTTCTCTTGGAAGAGCTTTGGTGAAGATGTCTGCTAACTGATATTCAGACCTCACAAAATAGAGTTCCACCACACCTTTTTCCACTTGTTCCCTGATGAAATGATGTCGAATGTCGATATGCTTTGCTCTTGAGTGTTGAACGTTGTTGCATGAGAGAGCAATAGCACTTTTATTATCACAGTACAGAGGGATTTTGTTGAATTCAAAGCCATAGTCAGATAATTGAGATCTCATCCATAAGATTTGAGCACAACAGGATGACATGGCTATGTATTCAGCCTCTGTAGAGGAAATAGAAGTACTCATTTGCTTCTTTGAAGACCAGCTCACAAGCTTATCACCCAAAAACTGAGCACCTCCAGATGTACTTCGACGAGTCTCTTGACACCCTGCATGATCAGCATCTGCATAGGCTGTTAGTGACATACCGGTGTCCTTCGGGTACCAAAGGCCCATATTGATGGTTCCTTGGAGATACCGAAAGACCCGTTTAACTGCTTCAAGGTGCTTTTTAGTAGGCTTAGCCTGGTATCTAGCACACATGCAAACAGCGAACAAGATGTATGGTCTACTAGCAGTGAGGTACAGCAGGGATCCAATCATACTGCGATATTTCGTTTGGTCAATCATGATCCCTGAGTGGTCCTCATCTAGTTTGGTTCGGTCAATCATGGGGGTGTCAACAGGGTCACTTGAATCAAATCCAAATTTCTTTAAGATCTCTGTTGCATATTTAGATTGATTTATGAAAATGCCTCCGGGACTTTGTGAAATTTGTAATCCCAAGAAAAATGACATTTGTCCCATCATTGACATTTGAAATTTTGAACTCATTTCATTCGAAAAACGATCACATTCCATTGGGTCTGTCGAGGCAAAAATAATATCATCAACATAAATTTGAACATGAATTAAATGTTTGCCTAACTTCCTGGTGAACAATGTCGGATCAACTGCTCCTTTGCTGAATCCGGTTGATAGAAGAAACTTTGACAGTGTATCATACCATGCCCTTGGAGCTTGCTTTAAACCGTAAAGAGCCTTCTTCAAACGATAAACGTGAGTAGGATGCTCTTGATTCACAAATCCTTCAGGTTGGCTGACGTAGACGACTTCTTTAAGATCTCCGTTCAGAAATGCCGTCTTCACATCCATCTGATAAACTACCATGTTCTTACTAGCAGCATTAGCCAGAAAGATTCTGATTGCCTCGATTCGAGCAACTGGAGCAAAAGATTCTTCAAAGTCAATACCCTCCTCTTGACAGTATCCTTTAGCAACTAATCGAGCCTTGTTCTTCAACACATCACCATGCTCATCAAGTTTCACTTTGAAGATCCATTTAAGAGCTATAATCATAGCACAGTCTGGAGCAGGTACTAACTCCCATACATCAAGTCGATCAAACTCATGAATTTCATCTTGCATGGCATTGAACCAGCTATCTTCATTCATGGCGGTTTTAACATCTTTTGGTTCGATCTTAGATAGTACGGAGTTGAAGAAGCACCATAAGGCATCGGTTGCAAGTTGTTTCCGGGTTGATACAGGACGAGAGGGATTTCCAATGATGTTGTCTAATGGATGATCGTGAGTCCATTTTCTGAGGTGTTCATGTGGCAGTTGTTGAGGGACTGAGGTAGCAGAGTCGATGTCTCCTGAAGAAGATGGTTCTGATGATGATTCAGGAGCAAATATGTTTTCAAATGGAGCATCTTCAGGAGTAGCAAAGGGATTAACTTCATCATTGATGCCAGAAACATTTCCATGATGTACATTTGAAGAATGATGATTTGTTGATGAGACTGAAGGATCAGCAGCAGGTGCTTCTTGACTTAAAGATATTGTGACTGAGGGATTGACTTCATTCACAGGAATATGAGCATCCTCTGTTGTAGGGATCAACACCTCATTAGTAATTGAATCATACAGTTCATCAAACATAGGATCAAACAATTTCTTTAAATCATCTTCAGATGGAGGTACATATGGAGTTTCTTGAGAAGAGTTTGGAACAAGGGATGAACCAATGGGACTGTTTTGAAGTGCGGGTCCTGAGCTGGAGTGTCCAGGAGCTATTTGACCGGTCAGCTCATCAAACGTAACGTGAATTGTTTCCATGATATTTCGGGTTCTTTTGTTGTAGATTCGGTATCCCTTTTTGTTTGGTGCATATCCTACAAATACTCCAATGTCAGCTTTAGCCCTAAGTTTGCCTAAGTCTTGACCCTCATTAGTTGGATAACACAATGCACCAAACACACGAAGGAAAGAGAGATTAGGTTTTATGTTGTGGACAAGTTCATATGGAGTTTTTCCATGAACAGTGTGAATCAGGGAACGATTTTGTGTGTAGCATGCAGTGGCAATTGCTTCAGCCCAGAGAAACATTGGAACCTTTGAGTAAATCAGCATTGTTCTAGCGGCTTCAACAAGAGTTCGATTTCGTCTTTCAACTACACCGTTCTGTTGAGGGGTTCGTGGAACACTTCTTTGATGGCTGATTCCAATGCTTTCATAGAATTCACTAAGTTGTTTGTTGACAAACTCAGTTCCATTGTCTGTTCTGATAATTCTGACAGTTTTGTTAAGTCGAACCTGCAGCTGTTTGATGAGTTTGATGATGATATCAGGAGTTTCATCCTTTGCCCTTAAGAACTTGACCCAGGTGAATCTAGAGTAATCATCAACCACAACTAACACATATTTCTTCCCAAAGATATTCTGCACCCTCATTGGTCCACATAAATCCATATGAATCATATGAAGAACTTCTGTGACAGAGTTAGTAGGTTTGGGTTTATGGGCATACTTCTTGCTTTTTCCCAATTGACATGCTGAACAAAGATGATCTTTTTCGTACTTGAGTCTAGGTAAACCTACAACTAAGTCCTTTCTGGTGAGATCATTGATGGTGCCGAAGTTCAGGTGATTGAGACGACGATGCCATAACCATGACTTTGTTTTAGAAGCCTTTGATAACAAGCAGATTGGAGATGACCTCATCATGTCATCGATGGAGATGGTGTAAAGATTTGAGCCACGAGTTCCTTTTAACAGTTCCTTACCATTAAGATCTCTAACAAAGCAGGTATGTTTTCTGAAGGCTACTTCTAGATCAGAATCACAGAATTGACCAACAGAGAACAGATTATGACCCAAACCTTCCACATAGTAAACTCTAGAGATGACACTATCACCAACAACGTAATCTCCATAACCCATAATAGCACCGAAATGATCATTACCGAATCTAACAGTCCCGATGAATTTGCTCACGAAGTTCATAAGCCGAGACCGGTCTCCAGTCATATGCTTGGAACAGCCTGAGTCCAGGTACCACAGAACGATTTGAACGATCTGCAGTTGAACACAGACAAGAATGGATAACTGGATAATTGGGATCCCCATGCAAGAATGGGTTCCATTTGGTTAGTAGCAACAGTTGGAACACCCATATCAGAAATAGAAGCATTCATATCAGAAAGTGAGGCAATGGAATCATTGTGAATAGATGCAGTACTAGTGTCTGTATTAGCCCTGTTCACAGTGTGATCACTTCTTAAGGGAATAGTTCTACCAGTAGGCATCCATTTTCTAGTGGGCATTATCTGATTAGTCTTATGACCAACAGGTATCCAATAAAAGCCTATTTTACTGAATGTTCTTCCTGTGGGTTTCCACTGTTTTCTAACTTTCTTTCGTTTTTGCCTTTTAGCCTTTTTAGCATGAATTTTAGCATTAACAATATTAACTGGACAATTAACATCATTAGGCAGAACATTAACACCACATTCATGATTAGAAACAGAATTCAAGCAGACATCAGTGCAAGGTTTGCAAATAGTATCAGAATTCGAATTAATTACAGTACGCCTATGGCTAATACTAGAATCAACACGATTCGTTTTATTCAATTCAAGCTTAAAGTTCCTAGATTGTTCTTCTACTCTCTTCCAGTGCACATTCTTAGCTTGAGAGGTCCTATCATTCCTTGTATTGTCTTGAGACTTTGACCTGCTCCGTTTAATGTCACTGATTACTCCTGTAGAGGGAATGGGAACATTAGTTGGTTTAACTACTCTTTGCATCACCTGTTTAGATGTGCTGGGATCTGAACTACATGCAGGTGCACTAAGGTTCACTTTCTTAAAACTAGAGGTACTGAGATTTGTACTCCTAGAAGGCACACTTGAGTTCTCTTTCTTAGCATTGACAGATCTGGAATCTGAACTACTTAAAGGCACACTACGGTTCACATTCAAAACATTGGGAATCGAATGCATATCATACTTGGCATTAGGCATCGAGCATGGAATCAAAGGGTTAACTCTCTCACCTAATGTCTTTGGGCATATTGTGATCAAGCATTCTAAGATTTCTTGAGATCGTTTGGCATATAAGCATGCATGTCCAATTGCATTATCATGAGGTTTCTCTAGCTTATCCTCTTCAACAATCTCACGCAGACATTCTAAGCAATCCTTAAGAGATGAGAAATATGTTTGAATGGCAAGTTTGTTGTTCCTTAGATGAGGAGGGACATATGTCACAGACAAAGCAGATTTATTACAAGAGTGAACCTTTGATACACCATTCTCCCCATTGGTCATTGGCATTTTCCCTTTTACCTGACTCTTCAGATTCTCAATTTCCTTTTGCAATGAAGCTATTTGTTCGTTATTTTTGTTACGAGTGACCTTAATTGATTCAAATAACTCATTGAAATGACGTTTAACCTTTTCATTTTCTTCTAGAAAACTTTCGTTTTCCTTTTGTAAAGCATTTACTAGGTTTTGAAGATGAAACGTTTGAGAATTCTGAGAATCTAAAGGAGGAGGCATTTGGGAGCCTATCATATTGTTCGTTTAACCCTTTAATTGAGAGATTTGGGCTTTCAACTTTCTGATCGTGTTGCACTGAGCTTGAATCTGTTCATCACGTTTGTTAATTTGAAAAACTGCATCAAACTCTGGAGCATCTGATGATGCCTTGATATTTGAAGTTTTGACATTTTCTTTAAGATGTTGATATTTTAGTTGTAAATTAAAATGCTCAACTTCTAGTTTAGAAAAATGTTTAACCAAATTGTCGTGATCATCCAGTTCAATTTTCTCGTTTAGTTTAGAATTAGTTTTTTCAAGCTCAATGACACAATCATGAGAGACTTTCAGGGCAACAGAAAGTTCATGAAATTGGGAAGCATTAATAGAGCAATTTGAAGCAGTAAAAAACACATCTTGAGCAACACATTCAGTAATAAGAATCTCATTTAATATATGCAAGTTCTTCCTCTCAATCTCATTATATTTTAGTGCACGCTCATAGTCACTAACTTCAACAATCATTGCATCAAATTCCTTTTCCATTCCCTTAATATCAGTTTCTATCCCCTTTTTAAGACTCTCAAAGTGGTCTTTTAGAAGTTTAAAGAAAGGCATGACCTCAGTTAAATAACATTCTTTCATTTGTTCAAAACCCCTTTCTCTTTCAGTTATACCAGTGGGTGTGATCCTTTTCTTGCAAGTTTTCTCAAAATCAACAAATAGTTGAAATATAACGTATTGGCTAATTAAGGTCTTGCTTTTAGTGGCAATTGTTCTAGGAACAAGATGCATTGGTGTATTAGGAGGATACACAGTCGCTCTAGGCATTTTCCAAAGGGGAGGGTTTGTTTCAACAATATTTTCCACTTTCTGCTTATCTAAATCCATTTTCCAGAAGACTTGTTCGGGAGTCAACAATGTCTGAGGCTTAAACTTGTTCAAGGAAATCCAGTTTTCCTTCTTGTAGTGATGAGGAGTGATAATTACTTTTTTCTCTTTGCATTTAGGATCATTTAGTTTCTTATTCATCTTTTCCCTAGTGATTTCATTTAGTTTCTTATCATCCTCTGTGCACTCAACGCAACTATGTTTTTGTCTAGGTTTAAGAATCTCATTGCCATCATAGATCACACTTTGAGCTGCTTTTGCTATCTTTCCGTACTCAGGGTTGGGTTTATCTATAATGGGAGCACTATGCTTATCGCTTAGAACTCTATGTTTAGTGACCATGTGAGCAGTCTGAATGGTGTTTCCTTGTATGTACAACTTGTTTTCAAGTTTGTTTTTCAAAGTTTTCAGATTAGAAAAGTCTCTCAAGAGTTTTGATTCCTTTGCATTAAATTCTTGCTTAAGCATTTTCACATTTTCTTGAAGTTCTTGTTTTTGCTTAGCTGTTTTAGAAAGTTTTTCTTGCAAGGAATTTAATTCTTGTTTCAATACTTCTTCTCTAAAATTACTTTTTCTAATTACTGTACGCACTTGGTCATCCATTTCCTGCTCACGAGTGGTCAAGTCAAATTTAGCACGTTGTTCATAAATAGCAACACGTTCTTTATAGGCATTTAGTTCTGAAATTACAGAATCATCAGGGGCACATGCAGTGTATTCATCAAAAACATAGTCATTGTTGACTGCAGAAGATGCATCACTTGGTACAACTTCACTTTCACTTTGTTTCACATATTGATCATATGGGACAATATCGATATTACCCATATTTTCAATATTTGATTCAAAAGTTTCAGTTGATTGTACTTTGTCATGCATCTGTTGCACATCAGCATCATCGTATAGTTTTAATACGTCTGAGATGAGTTTGTCCTTGGATGGGCTAGCTTGTGGTGAAGAAGAGACCTTGGGAGAAACCATTGGAGAAATGCTAGCCATAAAAATTGTGTGTGCAGTAGGTCCATCATCCACATCAGAGTCGTATGCATCACAATCAGCGACTTGAAAGGCATTCTGATGATTGTGACCTATCTCCTGAATAGGCTGCTCATCCACATCTGCATCATAGGTCTTGGCATTGCCCTCAGCAAGAAACAGCAATTCCTCTTCATCCAAAGCAGCACCATTGTCCTGAGCTTGTACAAGCAGCATCTTATCTCTGAAGTAATCAGCATTATGTGGACGCTTTGGAGATGTGCAGTTTCTTGCAATGTGTCCCTCACCACCACAGTTATAACATTTGATCGGCTTAGCTTGACCTTGGTTACCATTCCTTCCTCGATTCTGGTTACCAACATAACCTCTACCAGCTCCACCTCTTCCCTGATCATACTGTCTTTCCTGAACTGGTTGCACCACGATCCTTCCATCTTTAACAGTAGCTTGATTGTGTGGGTTAGAAGCTGTTCTGAGGTTGTTGTTGGTTTGTGGGAGAGAATTCATGTTTTGACTAATCAGAAGAGCAAGTTGATTAATGAAGTTACCCACGTGTGCATCAGCATCAGCTTGTTTGAACATGGGATCAGGAATGAGTTTGTGATTACCATTACCCAAGGGTATGACTTGTGAAGCTTTGGTTGTGATTCCGATGTTTGAGTAGAAGGCAGTTGAGTCATTGGACGAGCCTGTCTCTCCCTGGTTGGTTTTGAACTGATTGAGAACCAATTTTTCAAACATAGCATGTCTCTCATTCTGAAGGAGGAAGGCATAGAGTTGCTCATATTTTGTATTCTTCAATCCTTTAGTGAGCTTCACAGAGGTGACAAACTTGTGCCATTCGGGATTCATGTTGTTCACAAATTTTGAGTTCAGCTGAATGTTAGGCATAGTCATCCTGATGTTTCTCATGTCATTCACCAACTTATGAAATCTCACATAGTACTCATAGACACTCTCATCTGGTTTCATCTTGAAGTGTTCAAATTCGTCATAGAGTTGTGATTCTCTGTCTTCCATAGTTAATTCAGAACCTGAGAGAAGCATCTTGACATTATCCCATACTGCCTTTGCTTCGGTGTTGTGATTGATCAGCTTGTAGATGTCTTTAGGAAGACCTTGAAGAACAATGTTAGAAGCCCTGATATCTGCATCGAATCTCTTTTTCTCCTTATCATCAAGCTCATCATACATTTTAGGTCTGTCCATTCCGTAAATAGGAGTTCCATCTTCATTAGTATCAAGTATATCTCTAGTCGTCTCAACTCGACACGGTCCTTCATCAATTGATTTGAGAATGTTGACACCATTTTCCTTTCTAAGGCAGTACAATCTGATTCGTTGAGCCCAAGAATCGTAGTCAGTTCTGTCAAGCATGGGTGGACGAGTATCTGAGCCAGCTGCTTGAACATCCTCGGCAACAGTGGAGATGATAGTAGGAACGTTGGTAGACATGTTAACAGATTGTACGGGATTTTATAACTCTATGATTAAACCGGGAAATAGATTCTTTCACGGGATTTTACTAAATCAAGAGACAACCGTAAACAATCACCCAAGTCGCTAGAAGAAAATGCACCAAGTCGCTAACACCTAATTCGCTACACTCCCAAGTCGCTAAAGTCCCAAGTCGCTAGACGAGTGCAAGTCGCTAAGCAGTAACTCGCTAAGCCTCAAGTCGCTAGCAAAATTTTGGCAGCAATTCGCTACACAAGTCGCTAAAGATACAAGTCGCTAAATAGAAACTCGCTACAGACCAAGTCGCTACCTCCAAGTCGCTACCTGTGGTGGAAATTCCACTACTTGTACTGTAAGTCGTTAGTTCTAAGTCGCTAGGTCCAAAACTGTAACTCGCTACAAATTTGTAAAGCAAGTCGCTAAGAAGAAAGAATTCCATGTGTTAAGTCGCTAGCAAGAAAAACTCATAAACATCACTTTTCAATCCAAAAAAAACCCAACCAAGATGATTCAAGCTTACCAAATGAAAACCTAAACACTTGTGATGATTCTAAACATAAAAGTACTAACAAAATCCAAGCTTTAACACAAGAAATCAACCAAATGATGCAAAAACCACTAAACTTTTTCAAACTCAAAAACCACCTAAAAACCACTAGAAATCCAAAGATGTGTAAGATATGATCTAGCCATGGCTCTGATACCAATTGAAAGATATTAGTTTTCACATACACATCAAACCATAACACAAAGTGGCGTATGAATGAGGTTCTAGAGAGAGAAAGTTAGAGGTTTAGGGAACTTAGTGAGAGAAAGTGAAAGATATTATTATGAGCTCCAACTCTCTACCTTGGAAGGTAGAGAGTATTTATAGTCTTACATAAATCGCCACACATTGGGTTGTAGATCAGGCATACAGTGGGTAAAGACTCGTCCGTCCTCCACGGTGTTACTTAACTAAATACTACTTAACATAAAAGAACTACGACTACGAGCTTTCTAATGATTACATATACTTGAGGTGACCAACTCTTTAATACCTGGAATTTCTAATTCCTAACACTCCTTCCTTCATGTGCCAAACGATTTCTAATACATAATGCACATGATTATGGAGGAGCATTTAACCATAAACCAGATGAGTATTTAAACCAGGCCACATATTCTCCATTTTTTCTAAACCTTATTAAATCACTTGGGATCCAAAATCTCAACGGGTTTGATATTTTTGATCGGGGGAGAATTTGTGATTTAATAATGAAATTTGATAAAAGGTGATCGTTTTGATTCAATTGTGCAGGCTGCTCTCTCATATGTGCTAAACGCTTTCGAATTTCGAAGCACATATTGAGGGGGAGCATTTCAAAAGAAAACAAACTTTCAAGGTACAAAGATTTCGATGTTTCAACATAAAGTACCTTGATTGATTTTCTAATGGTCTCTTAATGGCTTTTGTGATCGTGGTTGTACTTCAAAAGAACTCTTTCCTCTATGTGATAAAATGATTTCAAAAATCCTATGCATATATTGAGGGGGAGAAATTACCAAAGAAAATCAAAAGGCTTTTTTTAAGGAAATTGTGATCAATGAAATTATTTCTAAAGAACTCTTGCCTCCATGTGCTAAACAATTTCATAATAATATGCAAAAGTTGAGGGGGAGCATTTCAAAATGATCAAAACTATTAAGGTACAAAATGCTTTAATATTATATCACAAGTACCTTGATTGTTTTTCCAAATGATTTTTCAATTGGTTTCAAGGAAGAAAGAACTGTACCAAAAGACCAACCAATTTACTTTATGCATGGAGTTATAAGGATGGTTAGGTTAGGTATTAGTTCCCACGATCCCGCCAGAGCCGGAGGGATCTACCCAGGGATAATCCACTAGATAGTGTAGAGTCCTTAGGTATGATGAAAAAAGGAGAAAAATGAGAATATGGGAAGAGTGCCGACTAAGATAGAGCTAGTACTGGAATAAACCCAACAAGGTTCTAGTTATGAAGTTTCGGTAAGCACTTAAGAGGTTGAAGAATGAAAAAGAAATGAATATGAAAAGGGTGAAAAGAAATAGCCCTCCAATAATTCAACCTTACGGCAGAAACCGGGTTCAATACATATGCTACTGGTGTTTACTAAGGTAACACTGGTATTGAAGACAAGACATCATGGACCCAGTGATGCACTGCACTAAACTTCCCAAGCTACTCAAGTTCCTCTTAAAAGGGCTTGTTTCATTCTCACGGGGAACCGACATAATCTATCGACTTTCTCTTAGAGATTGTTGATATTGAAGAAGGAGACCCTCTCCCTAGTCTCCGGCATAGGAACCAAATGTGCACAATTAAGTCTAGAGCCAAGAGATCATCCACAATATCTCATTAGGACACTATTCTTGAAGACTTGTTGTTTCACACAATGTGGAAAGTAAGAATATATTAAGAGTCCTACGCATTATCCTTGTGGTATTGCCAGAACATCCGAGTGATATGTAAAAATATTCACAATGAAGATGGAAATCCTTCTAGAGCCAACATCAAACAAGCTCTTGGTGGGTGACATGTGAGATCTTCTCGTAAGATCAAACTTGTGACAACTGGATAGAAACGATGGAGAGATTCAATCTTGAATCAACCTTGGTCCAGGAATGGAATTGACGAATACTTTTGGAAAAACCGTTCGATGTGCAAATATTCTTTTCTCTAGCACATCGAATGTGTATTTATGTTTTCAAACACAAAAAGTATCTCTGATTGAAAAAAATACTTTTGGAAAAACCGTTCGATGTGCGAATCTCTTCTTTTATCTAGCACATCGAATGTGTACTCTTTTCAAATATAAAAAGTACTTATGATTGAAAATTGATCTTTCTCATAAAACCTTCGTCATATTGCAAAACTCTTTCTTCTAAGCAATAATCGATTGTTTTTCAAATCATTTTTCATCAATCAGTGAATCTCAATTCGTTGGTTCACTCACTCCGTGTTGTCTTCTTTGAGACGTTCCGGTTTGAGAACAGCTAGAACAGCTGTGAAACCCTGTCAAGGAGATTCTTCGGAATTATACCTGATCACAAGCAGTACTTGTATTGATCAACGGGGAACCGTGGGCCGTGTACCTCAATTCAACGAAATTGATCAAAGACACTTTCGTGTGTTTTATTGCTAACTGTTGTTTGCAGGTACATTTGGACGGTTGCAGCTGATCAGAATTGAGGAGTCAATCCAAAGCCGCATGCTCACAGCATCCACACTTAATTGAAGAAATCATGACTGGTGCATATCTACATAACCTGGTTCTGATATTTTTATACTATGCTTCTGCTACGCTGCTGCAAATATCATGAACCAGTAAAGCTTCCGCTACTCTGATGGAAAGATGTCATGATTCAAAAGTGTGAGCATGTCGGTCTAAAAGTCACAACATCACATGATGGCAACACAATAAAGGGTGATCCAGAGATTTACTATGGCTGATGATCTCAAAGAAATCTCAAAGATCATCAAAGATGTGGATCAGTTAAAGACCTCCACTGAAAGTGCAATTCAATGCGGACTTTGAAGAATCGCTACTTAAGCACAAAGATTGCGGAACTTGAAGAATAGTTGTCTACGAGCTCAGAACAGAAGATAAAGATAGAATGCTAGGATGCAAAATGTATTTCATGGGGTGACCTCCCTTAGGGGGAGATTGTTAGGAATTGGAAATTCCATGTTAAAGTGTCGGTCACCCCAATTATGGTCTTGCATATGTTAGCTCGTAGACGTGTAGTTATTTACGTTATTTTTTAGTTTATTAGTTAGTTTGTAGCGTAGAATAGTTTAGTGTAACACCGTGGAGTAAGGACGGGTCTTTACCCACTGTATGCCTAATCCACAGTCCGACAGGAGGACGTAAGCTTTGTAACTATAAATACCCCTTCCATCCATGGAAGGGGTGGTGCTTCTCATAATCTAACCTTTCACATTTTGTAAACCAAGTCTCTACCAAGAAAACACCCTCTCTATCTTTCTCTCTCAAATGGCTAACATGTATTTCCATCATCCAAGGCCACCCGAATCATCAACACAATAAATATAAGATCCTAACATTATCTCAAACGGTCTACAGTCGTGGGGTGATGCTTCGGTATACCTCAGAGACTCACCTGAACCGTAGATGTACTTCGGTATACCGTGTTAGCCTTATTGAAGGCATCCGGTTTCAGGAACAACCTTTTCTAGAATTAGAGACGTGTTATCACATTATGCTGTTGACACTCTCGAAGTTCGAACTTGTAAGCGCTGGAAATCCCGCTAAGGAGATCCTTTCAAGAATCGAGTCCTGAATATGTGGGTCATTACTTGAACTTGTTCAATGTAATGCCAACTGTCCCTTACGGGATTCGGATGGCTGATTCGCCCAACCAAGGTGAATGGAATCAAGACATTCATCAGTAGAAGAATTATTGTAGTCAATTCTTTATGAAAAGATTACGATGATCAATTGGTGTTCGTGACTATACCGGAGATGCTGCTGCTGATGGATGCTCGCGGGAGGAAGAGATCGTGCTGATTCTCCACATGGTCATACCAACAACAACACATAAGAAGTTCTCTTTAAATCAAAGGCAACACAAAGTCATAATGATTCTTCAAAGAATCTACAAAGTTATAAAGACTCGAGAACTACTTCACATCTGGAATTCATTGTCTAATGAGCGTGTGAGCATGTTGGAGAAAGACGTGGAGACGCTGAAGTAACGAAGCTTACCTGTAGCTGACAACAACACACTATCACAACCACCACTAAGAACAAAGAATTAAAGAACAAAGAAATCAAGACGTCAAAGCAGAATACTTAAAAGGAAACAAGATCCCTACACTGGGGAGATTGTTCGAATCAAGGCACTTCTTCTCACAAGAAAGAAGAATGTCAGAAGACGTCAAAGCTACTATTACATCTGCACCAACAACAATTTAAGATTACTTAAGATATCAATTACTAACACTTAGGGAGAGATTGTTGGAATCACTCCTAAACTACTTCTCAAGTGTTAGTAATCAATATGTAATAGTTAGCTTAACTAAGGCTTTTATGTTAGTAATTAAGGCTAGGCTCATGTAGAATGCCCATGAGCCTATGCAAAAGCCCAATAAGGAAAGGAATGGACTAGATGTGTTGCCCTAGCTCCCTTCCCCTATAAATAGTCTTGTAACTCTCATTTGAGAGTTGGTTGTTCATTTCATATCAAATCCTACGCATAACTTGTCTTATATTCATTCGTGTGTTTGTGTGGTTTGTTCAACCGATCACTTTCTATCTCATTTCTTTATATTGATGCTTGTGTTGTAAACATGGTGACCTAACACTTACAATAATAAACATTGAACTCACAATAATTAGGATCAAAATTTACCTAAATCAAACATACTAAGTTGTATGATTACTGAAGAGCCGGATCCCTTGGCTATAAGGTGCCGGATCCCTTTTTCAAAGGATCCAGCGGAACCGGCATATCAGCAAACATGTTATAAGTTTTATGATCACTATGCAACTCTATTTTACTTTTATACTCTCAAATCGACTAAACATAATTCCCATTCCTCCTGGAGCTAAATCATCATCCTCTCTTGTGATCTAATCATCTTTGAAAGTAATGAATTTCACTACATTATTTTTTATCAAATTCTAGATTTTAGCACCTAATTTTTGATTCAAATGGGTTTATCACAATTAATTCTTAATTGATATCACATTGTATAAATTAGTCACCTAAGATAACTATCCTAGTTAGAAATTACATTGTTATCAAAAGTCATAATCATAAAGGATTAAGAAAGGTGCTTTGCATTGTTAATACAAATAGAATATGATAAATGATAAGTCTTAATGTAGTCAAAATGTAATAAATTCCAATCAAATTGTGATAACTCTCAAAAACCATTTGGGTCAAAATGCTCGTTAGTATGTACGTTAACTCACACAAAAACACGATACATTAGCACATTCCTTAAACCATCGTATTACGTTTTGGTTTAGGTTCTAACATGCCTAAGTCAACTCAATAAGACCACCATGATACCGTCCACTACATTCCTAGGTATCATCGAAAAGAAGGTCTTTCTCCTGTTGACCAAAAAGCATTCAAAATGCTCCAAAAATGACTTTTTCATGAAGGAAGTGTTGTTGAAGAATCATTCCTTGATGGTACCGACATTTCTAAAGTTTTCTCCGCAATCAACTTCAATTTACTTCTCGAAATCAATGAACAAATCTGTCCCGTCTTCGTACTTGAATTCTACAAGAGTGTCTGAATCATCCGTAATGATGATGGAACAATCTCTCTCATTTATCATCACTAATCAAACCATTGTCCTACTCATCACTGTGGTTGCCAAAATTCTTCATATCCCATGTCAAGGTGTTTGCATGTATTCAAGTGATTGATCTCTTGCTAATCTCGACCAAATGGTTGACCAAAACCCGGTTTACCACACTCCTCTTGATAACCCCATTGCGGTAAGAAACATTGTCTTTGTCGAAAGAGTCTCACCAACCCGTGTCACCCGAAACTCCGAACTCATTCATCGAGATCCAGACTAAATGGAGCTCTTTGAACTGTTTCCACATTACAAGAAGTGGGAACTAATTCTGAGAGAAAATGTCATTTGTCTAGTAGGAAACATAAATCACCCTAATGCTTGTCTTGTGTACATGATCGATGACCATCAACCTTTCAACCTCTTTGAATTGTCTCATCCGCCATCAACCTTTCAACCTCGCTTACTATATGGCCAAAAGAATGGTTAATGTATTCAAAACCGACAAAATGGTTCTTCCTTATGCCATGCTACTCACTCGGCTTGCAAGACACGTTTTTGGAATGCAACCCTCACCATGAACGATGACCATTTTCTTGCTGATCATGTCATGGGACCACTCACCGAGAGACGTACTAAGAGGTTCATGGTTGAAGGTAAAAGGCCACATCCTCACACCGACTCTTCTGATGAATTCGAAGTTGATCCAAACGATCCGATCCAAAACTATCATCTTGATCATGTATCGTAAATTGATCAACTTCCTAGCCTTCCAAGTCCTTCTCAAGAGTTTCAAAAAAACAAGAGAATGTTTAAATGTCTTGCTCATTTTCTCATGGGGAAAAAGAAGAAGTGATGGATGCTTGGAAGCAATTGCACTTGGTAACTCTTAGTTAATGTTTTAAAACAATCATAACACTTTGCTCTTTGAACATGTTATGCCTATAAAATAATGTCCTAATCATGTGGTAGTATTAACTAATATTATCAAAGATGGAAAAATATCTAAGTACGAATTTTACCATCTTTGATAATATTACATACCCTCCTTGCAATTCTAGACTTGTATCCATGTATGTTAGATGTTAGAAAACAGTATGTGTGAAATTTGATAAGTGTGCACAATTTGGTGAGCCCTCTGTAAACTTTTTGATCTCAGATGCCGGATTCCTTTGGGATAATTGGCCGGATCCCTTTTGTAAAGGATCCGAAGGAATCGGCTAAACATAAATGCATGTTATACCTTTCTACATCTCTCACCTTCCAGACCATTTTAGATTAGTTTCTTATGTCCTATTAGTATCAAATGAGGTATCCTTAGTCTTAGTACCTCTTCTATTCGTCTATAAATGACATAGGACTTTTCCAAGATGCTTATGGTTTATTATTTCTAAAATATTCACCACTTTTCGGTTTCGTTTCTTACATCTTCTTTTGCCCTGATCCACTTATTTTCATAATAATTACATTTTTTATAAATTTATTTTACCCATTTTACTCGCAAAATGCTCTAAAATCAATCTTGCATTTCTTATAATTTTTAAGAAATTTTCTAATTTTCCTCTTGACCACTATCTGATTCCTATCTTTAGTAAACACTTCCTAAGCCAACTAATTTCATCCTTGATCATTTATTAGTCTTCTTTAGCCTTCATTTCTCCATAAAAACCATCATTAGTCACCTCACATCGTTAAATTTAAGTTCTTAGCATTTACTTCATTTAATAACCTCTTTCCAATCAAACTCTCCTAGAAGAGTGTATCTCAGTTTTGAACTTTGTGCATGTAAATGATTGCCATTTAGAGGATTTTAGTGGTTTATGATTTAATTTCCTTGCATGATCCTTCATTATTTAAACTATTTGTGTTTGTGCTTCAAACCCACACCTCAACATCATTTTGTCAGCTGCAAACTCACACTCTAAACACATCTCACAATGTCTAAAGTACCAAATACTCACTCCTCAACTAGAAGTCCCCATACAAAAATTTCCCGCATTGTCCATGAAATTTCATCAACTGAATCCTCATCTAACTACATCGAAACTCCACCTCTCATTGAACCAACACTACCACAACTTGATCCTATCAAACCATCACCATCACTTTCATCTCTTGAACCAACCTCTCAATCACTTAGTAAACAAACACCTCAAAACCTTCTAATCTATACACAACTAACAAAAGTCTCTCCTTTTGAACCAAGACAACTCTCCTTTACTACACCACATTCCTTGCCACATCTCTACATGAATACTTTGGAGGACTTACCTCATAAACTTTCCAATCCTCCACCATTACTTACATTCTCTTCCATTGAAAGAATTACTTCCCAACAACCTTTTTCACATAACATAGGAGTTGACATCAATGTGTCACCTCCTAAATCACAAGTGTCTCCTTCGCCTCCACCTTCTAATGGCCCATTTTGGGTAATAACTAGATATCAACCACCACAACCGGACAATATGGATGTTGACATATCCCTACTTCCACCACCTACATACAAATCTCCACCAACATCCGTTGTACATCCACAACCTTCTTTAGTAGGTCCATATAAAACATACCTCTATCACCACCACATCCAAGTCATGAAGAAACTTGCTACCATTGTCAACAAACTCAAAAATTAGTTCATGAACTTCGTGATGCAGTAAGTTTCATGTTTATCACCTTCTTGAACACTTTGATGGCATCAACAAACCAACCACCCCTAGAAACATTGAAACGAATTACAAGAACAAGTGGTCATCCTCATCTTACCTATCTAGTTCTAGTTTAGCATTTCTCATTAGTATTTTATTATTCGTTCGATCATATTCTTAGTTTTAGAGATTTATCATTGTTGTATCATTTCTCTTGTTTTCATTATATGAATTTACTTGTTTAAATTCTTATTGATTATTTGGGCATATTGATGTGATTATGACATGTTTTCATGACCTTTCATGCTTTACTTTTGGTTTTACTATTACTAATAAGTTGCAGGTACCCGAATCCCTTGCTTTCTACCCGGCGTATCCCTTTTGAAAAGGATCTGGTGGATCCGGGCACTCAGAAAACATACAAAGCATTATTTCAGCTCATTTACTACAAAAGTCATACTATATACCTGCATTCTAACCTTTGTTTTTTAGATTTTCAAAACACACTTGGAGTATTTGACCCCCTAAATAAGGGGGAGCTTTCGTCAAAGCATAATCATTGCACCTTTTGCAATGCTCCCGTCTTAGCCTTCCCAAATACTTGATGCCCTCACCAAGGGGGAGATATCATCAAGGGGGAGAAAATATGCATCTCTTTACTTTCTTTATCTCCTTCTACATCTTTTCTTCTCTTATCTCCTTTTAAATCTTGAATTCAGGTTAGTTTCTTTTCGACGCTCTTTTTGTTTCGACAAAAAAGTGTAAAAACTCAAATTCAAACTTTATGATTTTATCTTTTTACTTAAAATAATTTTATTTTTTGTCATCAACAAAAAGAGGGAGATTACTAATACAAATAAACCGTAAAAAATTTTATTTATATTTTACGATCTTCTTATGTTTTGTCGATAACAAACGTAAAATCATTGTAACAAAATAAATAAAATATGTCATGTTTTGAGCCAATAGTTTACTAACTCATTTCACTAAACAAATAAACCCTTAAACATGTTTAGTTAAATAGTTTACCAAAACCATTTTTATAAAACACTTATAAGTAACTTTGGTTACTTACATTTTATAAAAATAGATATTAGTTAAATGTAACTTGTAATATAAAATCTTGAACTATCCATAACCCAAAACCCATGGCCAAAACCCATGATTCATGGAGCTTGACCCAAAATCCATAACCCATTACATGACATAAAAAATGGGTAATATCCATGACCCATGACCCAAAGTCCATGATCCATGACCCAAAGTCCATAAGCCATGACCCCATATGTATTTGACATCATGCATGATATCACAAGACCCATGGACCTTAACCCATAACCCAACACCCGGAATTGAAACCCAAAATCTGGAAAAGTACTACCAGTTAGTTGGATCCCTTGGATTACACTGGCCGGATCCCTTTGGGAAGGGATCCGGCGGATCCGGCTGATCAGAAGACAACTTGCTTATGAATATTTGGCCACTTTCTCATTTCTCTTTACCACTCTAGATATATATTCTCTCTATATTCTAACTTTTCTAACCTCAGATAAAAGGATCCTCTATGTAGTTTTTCTTGTAGTGATTCTCTAGGTTCCTCTTAAAGGCGAGATCACGACGTTAATCTTAGAAAACTTGCAAGCTCAAAGACATGGGTTGCTAGAATTCATCCTCATCACAAGATCACATAAGTGTCTTGTTGTTGGTTCCTCTCAAGTTTGTCATAGGTATGTTGTGTTAGCTAGTGGTGCTTGGATTAGTGTAAAGGAACTTGGTATCTAGCCTTGTACCAAGATAAAGTGTTGGCGACGTCGTTTAAGGTTTGGTTCTACCTTGTGTGAAGAAACCGGTATATATCCTTGTACCTGATAAAGTATAGGCGACGAGGGTTTGGTTCTACCTTGTGTGAAGAACCCGTTATTTAAATTTGTATCGAAAAAAGTGTAAGCAACATTGTGAAGGCTTCTCCTCCATGAAAAGGAGCATGTGTTGTGTAGTGATTACAAAATCTCGAGTTGAGTACTCGGGAAGTAGATTAGGGCAAGGAAGTTGACCTTGTAGCCGAACCACTATAAATAATTGTGTTATGGTTGTGTCTTTCTTCCTCTATCTCGTAGTATAGTTTATTTACATCTAACTATCAATATCTAATAAACGTCCAAAATAGATTGACATAAGTCGATCTAAAAGTTTTAAAACGAAGTTTTAATTGGTAAAACTATTCAATCCCCCTTCTAGTTTTCTACAAGTAGCATTATAGCAATTTAAATCACATTCAAACTCATGACGCCATATGAATTACTCGAATTAATCTTTATCATATAATAAACAAAGTCACTAATTACAAATTGCTTTTTGTTCCTTCCATTAGCTTACACCCATTTGATTTAAACAACAGAAGCGCGACGTGTACCTTTAACGATAACCCGCTGCTCTAACGATCAAAATGTGTTTGCTTGAATGGCGATTATGCTGCAATCTACTCGCCGACAATGCTAATATGGCTGTGGAAAATAAAAAAAATCAGTCAGGCTGTATGTCTCAACGGCCAAAATAATTAACAGGCTTTTTGCTCAGAGGCAACGTCAAAACAACCTTTTGTGGTCCTGAAAGAGATAGTTAAACAACATATAGTTTTTCAAGTCACAGCAATGCTTTTGCCAAACACTTCCGCACAACACCTAAGAAGCTCATTCTCATTGCTTATTTTTTTTAGTCAACTGCATATACAAAGTAAGCAAATGTAGGCACTCTGTCCTAGGCAACTTAAACGTGCTTATTTATAGGCATATTCAGGAAAAAAGACGTTTACTATTAATTGTAACATAAACTTTGAGTCATAATAATGATCCTAACACTGAGAGGGCAAGCATCAGTAAACATACACAAGTAACAACAAACACATGAAAACATCAGCAAAGCACGCTATAAGCATCTGCGACGGGCCAAACCATTAAACTGTATTTGCACAAAAAAATCCCCTTCTATTTTCTCTTTAATCTTCTGTTATTCACAAAACCAAAATAAGTTTACTCAGATATGCTAACTTGTTTTTGTTACTATAGCTTTCGGATTGTACTTGACAAACTACAACATGTCTCATAAGCCGAAAAAAGTAAGCTTATGAGGTTTACGGAAAATCTTAAAAACGGAAAATGTTTTCAAGGTACCCAAATCCTAAATTAAACCATGCCAATTAAACCATAACCAAATGAACATAAGCCTAAATTTTAAATTACACAACTTATAAAAGCACAAACACAATCTACCTCAATCTAAATTTACAATAAAAATAATCAAAACTGTAACCAAATTAGAAAACTATACCCTCTGATTTTTTATAAAGAGGTCACAAAATATTCCAGACGGTCTCTTTCTGAAACGTTTATGCTCAACCACCATGCTTCCACATAACTTTACCATCGTTAACCTGCATGAATCCGCGGCTACCAATATATCTTGCGGTAACAAAAATGTATTGTTCTGGGTATATCAATCCCTCCCAATTCACTGCCAGGCTACTACATTGGCTGGTGACTGATGGGAGGTACGGGGTCGAAAGACTTCCTTTTATACGAGCAAGCTTTACAACCCACTAGGCAGTGTACCTAATCGTTGTAGTATAGTAAGGGTAAGCTCGGGGGGTTGATCATTCTCTAGCGGAATAGAGATGCTAGTAGAGATGTATGACGACAAGGTGAGGTTGAGGGTGATTCTTTTTAGCTTTTTATATTTTTTATAAAAAAACAAGTAAAATCTCGGGGTATAGGAGTGGGGGGTGGTACTTCTACCAATTTTAACTGCTTATTCTTTAAAATAATAACTAATTATGCTAATGAAAAGGAAAAGATAAGCTATGTATTGATTGGCGTGTTCTTATGATAATTAAAAGCATGTTTACTTAGATGTTCTTACGTTATCTCTTATTGGTCGGTTGAATTGTCACATCCTCATCTTAATTGGTGCGTTGTATTCAGTGTGGTCATAGGGGGTGCGTAATTCCCTAGTTCTATGAATCGTAACTCTCCTCTAGACTATCCGGGATCGCCAAGTACCGTAGTATCTCCCCCGAATACTCTATTATCCTAAAGCTACAACTCACGCAATAAATACAACGATGGCTCAAGTGCACTCTTAAGCTTTGTGCTTTTTAGGACGTTCAAGATCGTAACTATTAAAGAAGAAGCCAGTTTTCCTTACTCTAGTGTCTACCAATTAAAACAAGAGACAACCTAACAATAATCAACAACTAAGTTTCATAGATCTAAGCAAACACAATAGTAATTTAGCTACTCATGATAGATAAGCATGCACACACACAAACAATACATAGGATCAACATGGTGATATAATGGATTAACAAACTTATATTTAGGTGTAAAGAAGGGTTTGGAACCCTAAAATACTGCCCAAGTCGGACTATTAACGAGCTAGGGTTTGCTCTACAAAATACTACTCTTTAAATGCAGACAAATCAAATCCTATATATAGATTTACAAATGCGACGGCTTCGCCTTTTGCTGGTGACGCCGTCTGGTCGCCGTCATTAGGGTTTGGGCCAAGTCATCGTTGGGACGGCGTCAATTGAGATGGTTCTTGGACGTCTGGTGTAAAATAAAGAGTGACGCCTTCCAGAATTAAAGCGTGACGCTGTCATGTTGTAGAACCAAAATCACACCTGAGCCGTCACTTGAAATTTAATAAGAAAATCTCCTTAGCGACGATGTGTCCCTTTGGGTTGGGACGCCGTCAGGTGCAGAATTTAGCCTTGTTTATTGACTTTGCCATTTTCTTCATGTTTTCGCTCCTTTTCGTCCAAAAGTGCTTGATTCCAGCATTTTGCTCCCAGAAGACCTAAAATGTGAAAATGAATGATTTTAAGTAGTAACGGATATAAAGTGTGTCAATTTAGGGCTTAAATGACCCCCTAAAAATGTATGTTTTAAATCCTTATCAAATATCCCTACACTTGGAATTTGCTTGTCCTAAAGCAATGTGCTTTTGGCCAATTAATTTATAAGTTGGGGGTTATGTAGCATTGGTTTAAATTAGTTTACAACAAGTACAAGCGCCACAATAGTCATAACAAGCACAAAAATTATACACTAGCACCTCACAATTGGTGATTGGATTCTCTCATCTCTCGGGTTTATAGGAAATATAACATGTAAGGAAATGGAAGATAAACACTCACTAACTGGCATAGTACATAGATTACCATAAGCTTGAGAATAGATCAAACCTCCGCTGCTTTGGCGTAAGCACATAGGAATAACTATCTAAGAGGTCTTTAAAAAGAGTTATAATGTTAGGCTTAGGGTAAGAAAGTAAAAGGTTTTGTTGGATAAGGGGATATTTAGAGGTGGCAAGTCAAAAAATTTATGTTACAAGCATGTAAAATGTGGCGTTGCTAAGCCAAGACTCGACTCACTAACACTAAATAACTTGAAACAAAACATAAACATAAACTTAAAAACATAAAACATAAAGATAGATATAGGATGGTAGCCCTTATGTTTTTCTCATTTTATTTTTCTATTTTTAAAACATACATTTTTACTCTACCATCCTCTAAGATAACATCAAAATAAAAGGATTTATAGCAGCATCCCCTACACTTGATTTTTTATTTCACTAACACTAATTGACCCGATTTGAAAAGATCAAAACACTTGGAGTACTTAATTACGTAGACAAAGGGAAATTTAATTTATCGTTCCTTCCCGTTACTCCATAAAATATTACTTTAACCCATGAATCCCAATCGTCCCAAAACTGTATACAAAGGATATGACTCGACTTAGCAACCATGCAAGTAACTAAATAATTGAACTAAGGGTTTAAACAATGATTACAATAATGTAACAAAGATGAGTGCATACAAGGTAGGCTAAGGCGATTTGGGTGTAACATTTGGGGGTGGATTGTAAATAATACTTGATGACGTATAGTATGTATAACAGGCCTACTAGGCCCAATACATACTATACACACAATGGGCTCAGGCCCAATGATTACAAACCCTGGGCCTACAGTAAGCCTAATGACGAAATCTGTGGAGTCCCAAACCTTGGATCTAGAACACTTAGCTTGTAAACGTGTTAGTTTCCTTGGATGGTTCCAAAACAACAATGATAAACTTTGTTGTAGATACACACAAGTATGCTAAATCTACTTGAATGCACTTAGAAGATTAATGTAAGAACAAATATAACACCAACAGCTTCAATATTATTGATTAATAATACGAGTACTCTCCTAGTACTATGGTTTACAACCTTGAAGCTTTTTTTAAGACGGCTAAAGTATTGGTATATGCTTAACCTAGCTAGGATCTCCTTTTATACATTAAGGAGATCCCTTACAGAGATAACTATGCATTAAGTATATCATATCTTCTGTTGGTATAGAAGATATGCTATTACAAACCTTACACGACATACTTAATATAGATCAGTACAAACTTAACATTATCAGTACTAACATTTGCACTATCAGTACTAACTAGTTAATACTTTTCTAACATCACTATCAGTACTAACTTTAATACTATAAGTATTAACTCCCTAAAGTGAATTTCCCAACAATCCTCCCCTAAACTTGTGATTGGGTTTCTTAATCACAAGTTTCTTCAGTCCTAGAGGATTCTTCCAAACTCACTTTCCTCTGCTAGGTCTTCCAGATTGGTCAAAAATCTTTATCAGCAATTCCTTGGCCATTTCAACTGCATTTCCCATCCTTAGCCCTGCTGTCAGCATTTGTAGAAGAGTTCCAAGTGCAAGTGGGTAAGTTCTTTCAGCCAACATATAGATATCATTTCCATTGCATGTAGTGACCAAGTGCAATCCACAGGAATCAATCAGGGTCCAGCTGAGAGCTTCATCACCAGGTTGAAACTTCCATTGCTCTCCTGATGGATCTAATTCAAAGATATTCTGGAGTTCATAAAGTAGCTCCAGATCCTTATCATTATTTGGATCTTTGTTCTTGAACCTGTCTTAGACTAACTCCCATAGCTTGAGTAGATCCTCCCTGTCAATGAATGCAAATAGATCCACCAAATACAAGTAAGCACTTGTCCTTCCACCAGCTCTGTGAATCCTCCAATGTCTCTTTCCATCTTCAGTGTAGATATCCCAGTTGATGATTGGATACCTAGTGTTGATGGGCTCTGAGTATAGTGCTTCTTCGGGAGCTTCAATAATCATCATCCTGCTGAGCTCTTCTTCAGTAAGTCCACCTTCATCTTCATCAGAGGCTTTCAATCGTTTAGGTGCAGTTGAAGAAGCTCCTTCTTTTGATGGTCTTTTGTAGCTTCCAATGGGCTGTGACCTTTCAACAACATCATCAGCTTGCATAGGTTTGAAGTCCATAAATATTCTTTGAGTTAAGTCAGCCAGTCTTTGAAGAGTCTCCCAAGATAATTGATTTAGCTGCTTCAATGTTCTTCTGTCGTCCCCTTGATACGATAATTGATTTAGCTGCTTCAATGTTCTTCTGTCGTCCCTTTGATACTTGGTACTTGCAGAGATACATCTTTTGCTGACTTTTGTTTGGAGGTCTTGAGGCCTTTTCAATTTCTCTTTGCTGTCTGAACTGACTCTGTCTTCTAGCCAATATTTCACTAAACAACTGAGCTGCTTCATTAACACTTGTTCCCTGATCTTGTTGCAGCTTCTGTTGTACCTCCTGAGTAGCTTCTACTTTGTCTCTCATGTCATCCCATGTTTGCCACTCTTCATCCAGTTTAGCTATCTTTTTCTTTTCTTTCTCTGCAGCTTCTTTATGCAACTCTTGCTCATCCCATTCTGCTGCAAGCTTCCTTGCTGCCTCTTCATTTAATCTCTCAATCTTTTTCTTCTTCTTTGGTACTTCCACCAAGATACCCTTGCCTTTGTCTTTAGGATCAATCTTTGGAACTGAGGGTGATGTTGGAGCACCTCCTTCTTGGATAACAACCCCTTTTTCTTTAGGCTTGGGTGCTGCTGACTTAGTCTTCTTCCTTAGGTACAACACAGGAGGCTTCTTGTAAGCAGAAGAGATGGGGACTATTTTCTTCAAGCTTTGAAGTCCCAATACAGCATGTTTTTCTCTTTCCTCTTCATCACTATCTTCATTGGGAGTGGCAGTGATGGTGGTGGCCTCTGTTGTTGTTGCTCGTTGTAAATCAGCAGCTATCTGAACAATTAGGCTTAGTATTGATTGAAGAACACCAGGAGTACTAACCATAGTACTATCAGTACTAACTACAACACTAACAGTACTAACTGGGATAGTACTGATAGTGCATGTAGGAGTACTAAGTACTTCTTCTTGTGCATCAATGGTGATCTGTACTTCTTCTTCATCAGAAAAAGGGCTCTAAAAAGCTGCACCACCTTGCCATTGACCAAACTCCCTTCTACCTTGAATATCAGAACTCCTCCCCTGTTTGGTAGAATCCTCTGTTGAGGTACTTGAGACTCTGAACTTGGCCTTTCTTTTGAGAGATGCAGTGATTGGAGATGATTCTGCAGTAGGCTTAGAGAGAAGCTTGACTTGATGCTCTAATTTTTTCATCTTTAGTAGCATTATGGTATGAACTTTTGCAGCAGCTTTCTTTTGTTCATCCAAAGCAATCTCCAGAGAGTTCACCTTTTTGCATAAGAACCTGTACAATTCCGTCATATCCTGAAGTGATAAGCTTCCCTCACCACTTCCAGCTGTGTTACCTACTGAGAGAGGTGGGTCACTAGGAAATTGAGATGCACTTCCAGGCCTAGCTTGAGCAGACACACCCCCCCCCTTTTTAGCCTTTGCCTAGGTCCACTCTGTGAGGAGTGCTCACTAGGTGTTGGCATGGTTTGGGTCTTATTGATGTTACCATTATCCTCACCAGCTTCTAAGCTTGGATGAGTAGTGGTAGCCCTTACCATTCTATCTCCTACATCAACTAAGATAGCCTCATCTGGTACAATGTTAGGAGGAGAATCGGGCTGAGTTGTCCCACTCTCTTGTCTTGATTGCCTACTGGTTAATGAAAGTTGTTGATTGGGAGAGTTATCAGGATCTGTGGGTGTGTGTTGGGAGCCACATGTGCTCAATGGTCCTTCACCCTCTGCAATAAGCATGTTTTGAAATAATGGCACTACAACCCCACTATATCCTACAACAGCCCTTAAAATATTTGAAAATACTTTGGCTGTGAGTATTTTTATGGATAAATATTTTTGTGAGGCTGCAAGTTTTGTTTCTGAAGATCCAAAAATATTTGTATAAACCTGGGATACATCAGAAACTTGGTTTTGCTAACTGCATTTTTAAGCATACCCTTAAATATATAATTTGAAAATTTGAACATCATGCCTGTTGCAAGGCAGATCAAGGATGTGGCTATGTTTATGGGAAAAGCATCCCAGCCAGTCCTTTTATGACTCAAGCAGTGTAAGAGGGTATAAATTAGAAACCTCTATTGTGGGGAAAACTGACTTTTGTGAAAGTTGAAAGTATTTTCATGTCTATACCCCATCAATGACAGTTGTTCAATTATTTCAGTGGCTGGCAAAGTGCTAATACCTTCAGCATCCCTAAGACAAAGATGTTCTCTTAGAGAGGCTTCAGTAATAACAATTTGTGTGCCATCCACTGTGCCAATTAACTGTTGTACCCCTTCCTCTGTTGTTGAGGCAATAGCAGTTTGCCAAAACTTCCTGACATGGGTACATAAGATAGTAGGATTTAAAAGTAAAGCAAACCTGATGCTGCTTCTATTGAGGAAAGCTACTATCTCAGTGAATTCTTCATTGCCTTCTGGAAAGTCTAAGCACGCTACCATGTTTTGCTTATCGACAAAATCAAGAGGAGCCATGAGCAAGAAGAATAAGGGTTAGTTAAGTGGGATTTAATCGCAAAAGCCTTTAGTGAATTGTGGTGAAAGAAATTGTAAAGTTATGCAATATATAGAGATTGGAGAATTTTAGTTAAACCGCCTTGTAAATATTTATGGTAATTAGTGAAGAGAAACCAATTAGAAAACCCTTATATAAAGAAACAGACCGTATCAACTCTATTTGCGAAAGTAATCATTGCATAACAGACTTTTGGAATAAGTACTAACGGCTAGTTCATCAGTACTAACTATGCTTATCAGTACTAACTTATAACCATCAGTATTAACTTTACCCATCATTATTATCTCATAGTTTGGAAATTATAATATTGAAACCCCAATTTTGAAGGGATTAAATGTGGTGACAGACATTTAATCAAGGTCGGCCTTACATGGCCTCTGGTTTGGTGAAAACCAATGGTTTCAGTGCATAGCACTGCCTGTGATGGATAGTCCCATTAAAAGGGCCACCCTGACAGGGTTTTCAGCTCGTGGCAGATGTTTCCTCCAACACAAGTGTTGGATTCACGGTTGCTCGCTGTTCTCTAAGCCAGATGCCCTTGGGCTGGTCACACTATCTGTAAACAGATAGAATGGCAAAGAGTGGGTTAGTGCAGAATGACCTGACTAACTGAAACCATCAAGTCATGTTCATAAGTACTACAAGATGCCACATAATGCTTTGGCATCACAAAGTTTAGAGATACAGCAAGTTCCATCATGTGGTTGCTTCAGAATGAGCATAAGAAAGAGAACCACACTTGCTGTAACAATCAATCACCAAATCCCATCCATACTGCTTTTGCTAAACTTGAAAATTTAGTCCAAAACCAAGTGAACACAATCCAAGAGATTTTCTTGCCAATCCGTATTAACTTTACACAGTCAGTATTAACTAGACAACAATCAGTACTAACCACCAGTTCACACAACTTTACAAAATAGAGAGAGATAAGACATATTATGGATGAAGCATCCCAATACTTGTGACCAAGTACTGAAACCTTCCCATTTCAAAAGCTTTTCTTAAAAGATCTACAACATTAAACTCAATATCAATCCTATCAACCTGAATGAGTTTCTTTTCATTACAGTCCTTTATAAAGTGATGTCTTATCTCAATGTGTTTAGTTTTAGAATGAGCAACTGGATTTTTTATAATGCATATAGTACTGTTGTTATCTATGTAAATGACAGTGCCCATAAAATTATACCCATAGTCAAGCATCTGATTCTGGATCCAGAGGACTTGACCACAGCAACTTGCAGCAGCTACATATTCAGCCTCAGTTGTAGAGTTTGCCACAATGCTTTGCTTCTTGCACTGCCATGAAATCAACCTATCACCAAGAAATTGACATCCTCCTGTGGTTGACTTCCTATCAAGACTTGCCCCAGCAAAATCACTGTCAGAGTAAGCTACCAGATCAAAGGGAGAGTCCTTAGGATACCAAAGGCCTAGTTGAGCATGGCCTTTCAGATATCTAAAGATTCTTTTAACTGCATGCATGTGAGAAAGCTTTGGAGAGACTTGAAATCTTGCACGGGCACACACTGCAAACATAATATCTGGTCTAGAGGCAATCAAATACATCAATGATCCAATCATTGACCTGTAGAGATGCTGATCAACATCTTCACCATCTTCACCATCATCATTTTAAAGTAATGGCTTATTGTACTCCATAGGAGTGCTTGCAATCTTTGTATTTTCATAGCCAAACTTCACCAAAATCTCCTTGACATACTTATCCTAACTGATAAATATGCCATTTGTCTTCTTCTTGACCTATAGCCCAAGAAAGAAGGTGAGTTCTCCCATATAACTCATCTGAAACCTATCTTGCATCAATTTTTCAAACTCTCTACATAGATCCTGCTTGGTTGAGCCAAAAATAATGTCATCAACATATATCTGAACCAACAGGATATCATTCTTCACATTCTTGATGAATAGAGTCTGATCAATCTTTCCTCTTCTGAAGCCATTG
Source organism: Chrysanthemum seticuspe (assembly GCA_019973895.1). Lineage (NCBI taxonomy): Eukaryota > Viridiplantae > Streptophyta > Magnoliopsida > Asterales > Asteraceae > Chrysanthemum > Chrysanthemum seticuspe. The sequence continues at coordinate 171,800,226 of BPTQ01000008.1, forward strand.
CCCAAAAGATACTTGGCTTATGTTTCATACCAAGCTCTTGGGGCCTGATGCATACCATAGAGTGCCTTTTGTACCTTGTAAACTTTGTCAGGAAAGGTTGGATCTTCAAAGCCATGAGGTTGACAGACATATACCTCCTCTTCAATCTTCCCATAAAGAAAAGCACTCTTCACATCCATCTGGTATACTATGAAGTCTTTATATGATGCATAGGCCAGGAATAGTCGAATAGCTTCAATCCTTGCCACTGGAGCAAAGACCTCTTCATAGTCAATCCCTTCCTGTTGTGTATACCCTTGAGCCACCAGTCTAGCCTTGTTCTTTATTACCACACCCCTTTCATCCTTCTTGTTTCTGAAGACCCATTTAGTTCTAATAGCTCTCTTGCCTTCAGGAAGATCCACCAGAACCCATAAATTCTGAAGTTTGAATTGGAGAAGCTCTTCTTGCATTGCTTCTACCCAGGATTCATCTTCAAGAGCTTTGTAAGCTTTATTTGGTTCTACTTAGGAAACAAAACAAGCAAAGAGACATTTTTGTGTGTCCCCATGGATCCTTTCTTCATAAATGGCGTTGAAGAATCCAGTCTCACTATGCTGAACTTTAGATCTTGTAGTTCTTTCAGCATTGACATCCCCAATAACATTTTCCAAGGGATGATCCTAATTGATTCTTCTGTGTGGTGTAGCAGGAACAGCATAAGATGAAGCTATATTAGTAAAATCAATATCATCAGCTTCACCATAGGGATCAAGAACCTCTGTATTAACTGATGGAATAGAATGAGGACCATTCGTACTAAATTCTGGCTCATCAGTACTAACATGTGGCTTATCAGTATTAACTATATTAGTACTGATCACTTGAGGTTCTATCACTGTGTCATCTGTATTGGTTACACCTCCTTCAGCATTAGAATTATTTGTCTTTTGAGGCTGATCATCATCTTTGTTTGCCTTCCATGAAGAAGTGCTTCCAACTGAGTTGTCCTTCCAAATGGGAAATAGGATGAAGTCATCATCACTATCAGAATCTGCATCAAGACCTTGCTTTTCACCTGCAATAATGTTAGAATCCACAAAAACAGGCATATAGTTCATAGATTCTATTAGCATATCAATATCAAAAAGCCATTTTGGTCCTTGACCCTCTACACTAGGTTTATCCTCAAGAAACTCTATGTGCAGATTCTCCTCTATCCTTCTGGTTCTAGAATTATAAACCCTAAAGGCTTTACTATTCAATGAGTAGCCAACCAGATATCCACTATCAGATTTTCCATCAAACTTACCTAAATGGTCAATGGTATTGAGAATAGAGACATGACACCCAAAAGGTTTAAGAAAGTCTAGGATAGGCTTTCTATCTAATAACAACTCATAGGGATTCTTACCATGAGGCTTTATTATCAGTACCCTATTCTAAACATAACAAGCAGTATTAACTGCCTCAGCCCAAAATATTGTGGGTAACTTGGAATTTGCTAACATAGTCCTAGCAGCCTCAATCAATGTTCTATTTCTCCTTTCAGCAACCCCATTTTGCTGAGGAGTCCTAGCTACACTATATTCTCTTTTAATACCCTTAAGTTGACAGAAATCATTCATCACTTGGTTTTTAAACTCTGTCCCATTATCACACCTAATGATTTTAACTTTCTTGTCAGCTAGGTTCTCTACTGCAGTTATGTATGACTTAAGGATTTCACTGGTCTCATACTTAGTATTCATGAAAAAAACCCAAGTAAATCTGCTAAAATCATCAGTCACAACCAAACAATACTTCTTAAAATTCAGGCTGCTAACAGAGGTGGGGCCAAATAAGTCCATGTGCAGTATATGAAGTGGTTGGGTGATAGAGTTAAAAACCTTGGGCTTATAAGAGGCTCTATGCTGCTTCCCTTTGAGGCATGCAATACAGGTTTGTTTATTTTCAAATCTTTTTGAAGGTAAACCTCTTACAAGGTTATTTTTAGCTAAAAGATTTATTACCTTAAAGTTCACATGACCTAGCCTTCTATGCCATAACATAGATTCATCCAAAGAAGCTGTAACAACTAAACATGTGAGGTTTTCTTTGGGCACTATGTTTTTCATACTTACACTGTACAGATTGCTCTTCCTAGGGAACTTAAGAAGTACCTCATCTTCACTAGGCAACTTAAAGTTAGGAGGTAAAACCAAGCAATCAGTATCTGTGAACAGAACAAAATTCTTCTTGTCACACATTTGTGACACACTGAACAGATTGTATTTGAGTTCTTTCACATAGTACACATCTTCAAAGTCTAAATTACCCGTCTTGATTGTGCCTTTACCAGTAATTCTTCCATCTATACCTCCTCCAAAAGAAACATATCCTCCATTCAAATCAGTGAAATCTGAAAGATAGGATAGATTTCCAGTCATGTGCCTGGAACACCCACTGTCTGGATAGCCAAGATCATCATTATTGTTGGAATGTCCCTGCACACAAGATAAAGGAAATTAGTTCCTTTTGGGGACCCAAGCCATTACTGACTTGGATCTGCCTCGTGCATCAATGTAATCATATTTCTTGAGAGTAACTGATGCACTGTTGGGTTGAGTAGTCTTTCTAACCCAACAAGCTGAGGGCTTAACAGCATTGCCCTTGATTCCCCTAGCAGCATTCACTTTAGAGCCAACAGTTTTCATTTTTGGCTTAAAAGTATTAACTTTTGGCCTATCAGTATTAAGTTTTGGCTCATAAGTATTAACCTTTTTCTTGTAAAACTTGATTTGTTCATCATAAGATTTAAATGTTTGTGCTGCTCTAGCATGAAAGGGCCTTGGTGAAGTAGATGGTGATTTAGAAAAACTTCTTTTGGGTCTGTCACCAATTACGTTGGGTTGTGGTCTAGTAGTATTAACTGGCTTTGTATTATTCAAAGATTTTATGCCAGTTTTAAGAAGAACTGCTCTTGGGGTCATGATGGGTTGAGGTCTTATGGGGTGTCTGCATTGAGCCTGCATATGAGAAAAACTTCCACACACAAAGCAAGATTTATTATACATGACAAATTAATCTCCTAGTTGCTCAGATTTTGGCTGGTTCCAGTTTCTTTTGTTACCTCTAGGAGTAGATGACCTGTTTCTATACATCTCAGCATATTTTACTGGTTTCCTAACAGGTTTGTCAGTTGGTCCTACAGGTTTAGTGGCCTGTTCTTGCTTTGGTTCACTAGACTCTACACTTGTCTTTTTATTTTCAAACACATATACCTCAGGTAAGGAAGTGTCACTGGCACTTTCAAAGGTCTCATCAATCTTTTCAGCCTTCGACCCAATGGGTTCACGGACAAATATGGGAACCTTAAACTCTTCTAAGCCAGTGCGTTCAAGGTCTATTCCAGGTGGTGAGGGAGTACCTCTGAATGGTGGTGGTGATGTATTATAACCCATACCTGATTTGGCTTTGCCAATTAGTGCTTTTTCAAGGTATTTATCAATTTTCTTTAAGTTATAATGATGTGTATCTTGAAGAGTCTCAACACTTAGTTCTATGTTGTCTTTAATTTGTGTGACTCTTTCTAGTTCTTCTTTTAACACAGTTATGGTGGTTTCTTTAAAAGAAATTTCCCTATTAAGTACAACAATTGCTTCAGTAAACTTTGACTCATTTTATTTATAATGCACTATTTGCTTTTCCAAAACAGCTAAGCCTCTTCCATGATTAGCTAAGTTATAACTGGTTTTAGAAAAATCTTCAGCCAGTTTATCATATTCATTTTTGAGAGACTCATATTTACTTAATGGGACACATGTATCTGAGCAATTTGTTTCAGTAAGTACCTCAGATACCAAAGCCATATTGATTGCACTCTTCTCATCATCATCCATGAAGCTCCAATCATATCCAGCACCATCAATAGCCACCATTGCTTTAGACGATAAGTCATTGGTTTCACTGCTCTTTCCCTTGTTCCTGGGGCTTCTGCATTCCCTGGCAAAATGCCCAAGCTTGCCACAGTTGTAGCATTCTACCTTTCCTTTGTCAAACCTAGCAGTATCTCCATCATTGATCTTAATCTGCCTACCAGTTCTCTTCATGAACCTTCTTGCCCTCATACTAATCAAGGAAATATTCCATTTGATATCCATCTCTTCCATATCATCCTCATCGATCCATCTCAGGTCATCATGGTGATCTGAGACCCATGTTGTTGCTCAGAGATGAAAGCATAGATTGTAGTTACATTGATGCTTGCTGCAGTGGTAACAACACAATCAGTATTAATATTAGTACTAGAAGTACAAACACCAAAACTGTCCTTATCAGCACTAGTGACTGGATGAGCCACAAAAGCTATGTTTTGTGATTCAGCACTGGAAGATGTAGTTGTAACTCTCTTCATATCTTGTTCAATCACCTTAAAGCTATTGAACAGATTGTCCAATCCCATAGTTTCAAAGTCTGCATTATTCTTCCATATAATGACATGAGTGTCCCATTTTAGTGATGGAAGACTTCTAATAAACCTGAGATTGATGTCCTCCTGAGGGATGTCCACACCCAATAAAACTAGTTGACTGACAAGCTTTTGAAGCCTATTGTAAACTGAGTCAATGGACTCAGTTGCACCAGCAATGAATTTTTCAAATTCTTGCTTCAAAAGAGCTTTCTGAGTCTTCTTGGTGACAGAGTTTCCACCAAATCTTGTTTCAATGGCTTTGAACAAGGATCGAGTGTCCTTGTGTTTGCTGAAGGTGAGTTGATGATCATCAGGTAATGCCATGAGAAGGAGATTTCTGACCTTGAGGTCATTGCCTCTTAGAGCCATTTCTTCATTAGTGATGGGATCACCTTTGTCCTTAAGAACAACTTTGCTAGCCACTTCTTCAGAAACAATGGATTTGTAGGAGTCTCCATTGATCACAATGTTCCACAGCTTGAAATCAAGCACCAAAAAGTACTGCTCTATGCGCATCCTCCATAGTTCATATTCATTGGGCTGCAACTTAGGAACTCTGGTAATAGCATTGGATTTGCTTGAATCAAAATCCATTTCTTCAGATTTGTCACACAGGATCTTCTAAAAACAAAGCTTCAGGACACAAGCTCTGATACCACTTGTGGAGTCCCAAACCTTGGATCTAGAACTATTAGCTTGTAAACGTGTTAGTTGCCTTGGATGGTTCCAAAACAACAATGAGAAACTTTGTGGTAGCTGCACACAAGTATGCGGAATCTACTTGAATGCACTTAGAAGATTAATGTAATAACAAATATAACACCAACAGCTTCAATATTATTGATTAATAAGACGAGTACTCTCCTAGTACTAGGGTTTACAACCTTGAAGCTTCTCTTAAGACGGCTAGAGTATTGGTATATGCTTAACCTAGCTAGGATCTCCTTTTATACACTAAGGAGATCCACTACAGAGATAACTATGCATTAAGTATATCATATCTTCTATTGGTGTAGAAGATATGCTGTTACAAACCTTACAGGACATACTTAATATAGATCAGTACAAACTTAACATTTTCACTATCAGTATTAACTAGTTAATACTCTTCTAATAGTACTATTAGTACTAACTTTAACATAATAAGTATTAACTCCTAAAAGAGAATTTCCCAACAAAATTGTTGTTGAGGGATGACAGGTTGTGGTTGTGGAATGTATTGCTACATGTTGTTGTTTTTGGTGGAAGATGATGAAGAAGGTTGTTGTTGTGTGTTCACTGGAGTCTATGTCTTTGCAATTAGTGCCAATGGATCATGATTCTTTGCCAATCTCTCTTTCCTTACTTCATTGGCTTCAGCTTGGTTTCGTTTCATAAAATCGTAGAGTTGATCAAAATTCACTTGATGTAAGTCCTTTGTTTGGTTGACAATAGTGACATAGCGTCCCCATTCTTCTTGAAGATTGTTGACGAATTTGATGTTACTCACGATATTTCTGGGTTTCAACTTGTTTCTGATAAGCTCATTCATCAAAGTGCAAAACCTTCCATAGTAGGATTCAATGGATTTTTCTGGAGTTGAAGTAAACTTCTCCCATTCAGTTAGCAGCTTGTTCTCCATGTTTTGTTGACCAATTTCTGTTCCATAATATAGCCGTCTAACACGTTCCCACATATCATAAGCAGTTTCACAGCTGTCTACAGCAGCAAAGATATCTCTTGGTAATCCTAGTTGGATGAGGTGTATTGCCATGTCATCTGCTTCGATCTGCTTCTTATCCTCTTTAGTGTATTCTGATTCATTTTGTTCATGAAAAGATGGTGGGACGGGAGGTGTTGCATCAGGAATTCCAGGTTTTTGGATTTGTCGTGGCTTGAAGGGTCCATTCGTGACGGATTGAATCATGAGTTTTCCATTAGGTTTGGTTTTGATGTAGCGGAGCATACGACTAGTCCATTGAAGATATCCACCTTTTTCCAGCATAGGAGGACGGTTTTCAGCACCGGCTGCATGAATGTCTTGTTGAGTTGCCAATGATGAAGGTATTAGTGATAAATTTGATGTAGGATCGATTCAACGATGAAGGAGTTGTGATTGATGATGATTAAGTACAGTTATTGTGGTAAAAACTTGGTGAAAATTTGGTCCGACAACTTAAAAACCTCAATAACTTCTGTTCGGAGTGGATTTAGGCCTCAAAGGTTCGGTATGCTATTCTCCTCGTTCTCACGGTCGTTTTGATGGGTAGAACGCTGAAAACGGAGTTACGGTTCAAAAGTTATGGCCGTTTGAAGTTTTGTCAGGAAAAATCAACAAAACGCACTGATGAAATGGTCAAACCGCACTTTTGTCAAACCGCAGAGTTCTCAAAACGCATACGACAAATCGCACACCTCAAAATGCATAAGTGTCAAACCGCATAAGCCAAATCGCATAGGTGTCAAACCGCATACACGTCAAAACGCATAGGTGTCAAATCGCATAGGTGTCAAATCGCATAAGCGTCAAAACGCATATGTGTCAAAACGCATAAGTGTCAAATCGCATGGGTGTCAAACCGCATAAGCGTCAAAACGCATAAGCTCAAATCGCATAAAGTACAAGTCGTTTTCATAGTTTTTGTCTTTTTACACTTTTTACTCAAATCGCTTAGTACTATTAGCTCAAATCGCATAAAAACACACAAAACGCATAGATGAAATTGACAAATCACTCAGTAGAAAAATGACTTTTTAGCACTGTTAGGATTTAGTAAATCCAGTTATTAAAGAGTCGGTCACATCAAGTATATGTAATCGTTAGAAAGCTCGTAGTCGTAGATTAGTTAATGTTTAGTAGTATTTAGTTGTGTAACACCGTGGAGGACGGACGGGTCTTTACCCACTGTATGCATGATCCACAGCCCGTAGGTGGCGATTTATGTAAGAACTATAAATACTCTCTACCTCCCAAGGTAGAGAGTTGGAGCTCATAATAAGATTTTTCTTTCTCTCACTAAAGTTCCCAACCTCTAACTTTCTCTCTCTAAAACCTCTTGTATACGCCTCTTTGATCATTGGTTTAGTGTGTTTATGAAATCCAATATGTTACAAATGGTATCAAGAGCCATGGTTTGATCATCTCTTACATATCCTTGGATTTCTAGCGGTTTTTAGATGGTTTTTGTCCACAAACCAAAACCAACAAACTCAATAACGGAAGTTCTTCATACACTTCATATGGATCTGTGCGGACCAATGAGAGTGCAAACAATAAATGGGAAGAAATACATTCTAGTAGTTGTTGATGACTAATCTCGATTTACTTGGGTAAATTTTTTGAGGAAAAAGGATGAAACTCCAGATGTCATCATCAAACTTATCAAACAGCTTCAGGTTCTACTCAACAATACTGTTAGAATTGTTCGAACAGACAATGGCACAGAGTTTGTTAACAAAGACTTAATTCAGTTTTATGAAAGTGTTGGAATCAGTCATCAAAGAAGTGTTCCACGAACTCCTCAACAGAACGGTGTAGTTGAAAGACGAAATCGAACTCTTGTGGAAGCCGCAAGAACAATGCTACTTTATTCAAAGATTCCAATGTTTCTATGGGCTGAAGCCATTGCCACTGCTTGCTACACCCAAAATCGTTCCCTTATTCACACCTCTCATGGAAAAACTCCATATGAACTTGTCCATAAACGAAAACGTGATCTATCCTACCTTCGTGTGTTTGGTGCTTTATGTTACCCAACTAATGACGGTCAAGATTTAGGTAAACTAAAAGCTAAAGCGGACATTGGAGTATTTGTAGGTTATGCACCAAACAGAAAAGGATACCGAATCAACAACAAGAGAACCCGAAATATCATGGAAACAATTCACGTTACGTTCGATGAGCTGACCGGTCAAATGGCTCCAGGACAATCCAGTTATGGACCCGCATTTCAACCTTTATCTAGTAGTCCTATCAGTTCTACTCTTGTTTCTAATCCCTCGGCAGCAACTCCTTATGTACCTCCTTCAGAAGATGATTTGAAGAAATTATTTGATCCAATGTTTGATGAACACTATGAGCCAAGTGCTAATGATATGTCAGTTCCATCAACAGAGGTTGCCTCTATCCCTGTCAATGAAGTTAACCCTTCAGTCTCAATGTCATTAAGTCAAAAAGCGCCTGCTGCTGATCACTCTGTCTCATCAACAAATCATCAATCATCGAGTGTACACAATGGAAATGTTGCAGTTGTTACAGATGATGAAAACCCTTTTGCTCCTCCAGAAGATGAACCCTTTGAAAACATATTTGCTCGTGAGTCATCATCAGAACAATCTTCTTCAGGAGATATCAACTATGCTACTTCAGTTCCTCAACAACAACCACATGAACACCTCAGAAAATGGACACACGATCATCCATTGGACAACATCATTAGAAACCTTTCCCGTCCAGTATCCACATGGAAACAACCTGCAACCGATGCCTTATGGTGCTTCTTCAACTCCGTACTCTCTAAGATCGAACCAAAAGACGTGAAAACTGCCATGAATGAAGACAGCTGGTTCAATGCCATGCAAGAAGAAATTCATGAGTTTGATCGACTAGATGTATGGGAACTAGTACCTGCTCCAGATTGTGCAATGATCATTGCTCTAAAGTGGATCTTCAAAGTAAAACTTGATGAGCATGGTGATGTTTTAAAGAACAAGGCTCGATTGGTTGCAAAAGGATACCGTCAAGAGAAGGGTATTGACTTTGAATAATCATTTGCTCCAGTTGCTCGTATCGAGGCAATCAGAATCTTCTTGGCTAATGCTGCAAGTAAGAACATGGTAGTCTATCAGATGGATGTAAAGACGGCGTTTCTTAACGGAGATCTTAAAGAAGTCGTTTACGTCAGCCAGCCTGAAGGCTTTGTGAATCCAGAGCATCCTACTCACGTCTATCGTTTGACGAAGGCTCTTTACGGTTTGAAGCAAGCTCCAAGGGCATGGGATGATACGCTATCAAAGTTTCTTCTATCTACTGGATTCAGAAAAGGAGTTGTTGATCCGACATTGTTCACCAGAAAGTCAGGCAAACATCTAATTCACGTTCAAATATATGTTGATGATATCATTTTTGCTTCGACTGACCCCAATGAATGTGACCGTTTTTCAAGTGAAATGGGTTCTAAATTTCAAATGTCAATGATGGGACAAATGTCATTTTTCTTGGGATTACAAATTTCACAAAGTCCCGGAGGCATTTTTATAAATCAATCTAAATATGCAAATGAGATTTTAAAGAAATTTGGATTTGATTCTAGTGACCCTATTGACACTCCCATGATAGAGCGTACTAAACTGGATGAGGACCACTCAGGGATCATGATAGACCAAACGAAATATCGTAGTATGATTGGATCCCTGACGTACCTCACAGCCAGTAGACCAGACATTCTGTTCGTTGTTTGAATGTGTGCTAGATATCAGGCTAAGCCTACCAAAAAGCACCTTGAAGCGGTTAAACGGGTCTTTCGGTATCTCCAAGGAACCATCAATATGGGTCTTTGGTACCCGAAGGACACCGGTATGTCACTAACAGCCTATGCAGATGATGATCATGCAGGATGTCAAGATACACGTCGAAGCACGTCTGGAGGTGCTCAGTTTTTGGGTGATAAGCTTGTGAGCTGGCCTTCAAAGAAGCAAATGAGTACTTCTATTTCCTCTACAGAGGCTGAATGCATAGCCATGTCATCTTGTTGTGCTCAAATCCTATGGATGAGATCTCAATTATCTGACTATGGCTTTGAATTCAACAAAATCCCTCTGTACTGTGATAATAAAAGTGCTATTTCTCTCTCATGCAACAACGTACAACACTCAAGAGCAAAGGACATCGACATTCGACATCATTTCATCAGGGAGCAAGTAGAAAACGGTGTGGTGGAACTCTATTTTGTGAGGACTGAATACCAGTTAGCAGACATCTTCACCAAAGCTCTTCCTAGAGAACGTTTTGAGTTTATCCTCCCACGACTTGGTCTAAAGAGTCTACAACCGGAAACACTCAAACGTCTTCAAGAGGAAAATGAGGAGTAAAGGTCTTTCTTCATCCATCTCTTGTAAATAGTTATTCGAAAAACAAAATACAAAATTTCAAAACCTTCAAAAAGCAAATAAAAAAATATAAAACTTTTAAAAATCCATAAAAATTGAAAAAATCTTGAAAAATTTCAAAAATATTGTCTCTTTGTCAAATTCGATAATATCTACGGTCTTTGTGATGTCATTCAAAGAATGACACGGGACTTTATTTTTGGGAGAAAGTGAAAAAATGGTTTATTGTCATTTCAGGCAATAACCCGCTTTTCAAAGAAAGAACAGAGCCATGCTTTATCTTGTATTTCAAAACTCATGCTCTGATTCTATAAACAATTACTTACTATCTAATGAAAACTAATTGCTTTGAAAAATAACTCGGACTCTATTTTTGAAAATCATCTTGTTGGAATCACTCCTAAACCTTAATTCAAGTGTTAGTTACTTATATGTAATAGGTAGCTTATTATGGCCTTTATGTTTGTTTAAGGTCAAGCTTATGTAGAAGGCCCATAAGCTTAGGCCCATGTCCAATAAGGAAAAGGGAAGGAGTAGGAGTGTTGCCCTAGCTCCTTGCCTATAAATACTATGTATTAACCCTCACTTGAGGGTTGGTTGTTCAAGTTATTCTCTTTCACTCACTATACGCGTAACCGCCCTTATTATATCATGTGTGTGTGTGTGTGAATCTCGTTCATCCGCCTCTCTATCTCTTTCTAGTAAGCTTGTGTTGTAAAACTAGTGACCTAACAGTGGTATCAATCGCCTAACTAGTTGGGTGAATCGTTATTTCTTGAAGTGGGTTTTGGTCCTACGCGTAGAATAACAAGATACTTTGGTTCGCTTAAAAACTTGTTTTTTACACTTTTTAATCCAAGATTCTTGTACTTTCAACGTTTTAAGGTGTTAAAATACTTGTTTTTGGCAAAAAGTTTCAAACTTTACGCGTGGATCTAAGTTTTTAAGCTTGTTTTTGTTCGTGGGTGAAGTTCTACGCGTAACCCGTTTAGCTGTTTTGGTTCATCAAGGTTCACACTTTTGTGTTATTTTGGTACTATTAACGCTATTCCATAACAAAAATCTGGTTTAGAAACAAATTTGGGCATAATCATTTTTACGAGTAAGATTACGCGTATCAAAACCCTAATCTTACGCGTAACTTTATCCGTGGTTTGATCTTCAGTTTCGTGGTTTACTCCGTGTTTTCTTGCTTGGATAAGCCTGAAAATACGTCGACTTTGGATATCTTTTGCACTGTGATAGTGTAAAAGATCATTTGGGCAAAACCCTAAACTTACGCATAAGCATAAAGCTTACGCGTAGAAATCCTACGCATAAGATTCATCTTACGCCTAAGCCTAGTCTTACGCATAAGATAATCCTACGCCTAACTTTCTACGCCTAACTTTGTGTCTACGCATAAGTTTAGAGTCTTTTCCCTACTTACGCATAAGCTAAATCTACGCGTAACTTACGCGTAACTTTGGTGTTTTTACGCATAAGTGCTACTTGGATAATTGTGATTTCTACGCCTAAGGACACTTCATCAACAAAGGTTCATTCGACTACAAAGATCCATTTTTACCAACACAAGTTTTCAACATGTCACAACCACCATACTCTAACTATTTCCCTTACACTTATTCTCAACGACAACAACAACTAAGTCCACAACATCAACAATGGAATCAACAACAAGCAATTTAACAACAACAATTTAATCAACAACATACTCCACAACTTGGAGCAATTCCTCCACCACAAATGGTTCAAACACCGCCAAGTCTTCAAGTTCAACCCTACAAAAATGACTTCAATCAACATCCATCAAGGAACACTATGAAGGAACCCACTTGGTTTGCAAAGATGTGTGAAGCTTTAAGCAGCCAACAATTAATTCATGAGGCTGGATCACTTGATAGACCTCCAATGATCACTCCAGGAAACTACGATCAATGGGTGATAAGGTTCTTTAGGTTTTGTGATCTGAAGAAGCCATATGGAAAGTTCTTAAAGAAGGTTATCTTGGAAGGTCCATTTGAGATGCCTACTGTTATTGTACCCGGAGATCCTAATGCTAATCCACCAAGAGATGATCAAACGAACATTGCTACTGTTGCAGATTTAAATCAAACAGAACTTCTACACTATGAAGCTGATGAGCTTGCAATGCAATATATCCTTTTAGGATTACCTAACCCAATTCTTCGAAGTGTTGATGCTCAAAAGACTGCAAAGGAAATGTGGGAACATATTCATCTTCTTATGGAAGGATCTGTACTTAATCAGGAGGATTTGGAATCCAAAATTTACTTGGCTTATGAACACTTCATGATTGAACCTGGAGAGACACTAGAGTCTTATCATCATCGATTTTCAGACATCATCAATGATTTGGACAAACACAACATCATCATGCCAAGAATTGCAGTGAATACTAAGTTCCTGAGTAGTCTTGGTCCTGAATGGGAGAAGTATGTCATTTTTCTCCGTCAAGCGAAGAATATGCATCATTCTACATATGGATTGTTGTACGATTACTTGAAGCCTCATGAAAAGGAAGTTGATCGGGAAAGGATTCTCCGTGCTCAAATTGCTCCACCTACACATCCGGAAAATCAACAACTTGCCTTATATGCTCAACAAAGTTATCCTCCTCAACAAGCAACTCAACCAACTGCCTCTGTCACACAAAACGATCATTCACAGCAACAATCTCAACAAAATCAATTGGTTCCATACAACAACAACAATGCTCAACCAATTGTCAGTGAAGCTAATGAGGACATCGATCCGTTCGAAGCATTGCAACAAGGATTTGTTATGATTGCTAATGCTTTTGGCCGTTATACCAACAAATCCAACAATCGTATTCGTTCCTCATCTAACACACGAAATTAGGCTGTTGTAAACAATGGACGAGTTGAAGTTCAGAATCGTGGTTATGGTCGTCAGATGGGCGGTGGTCAAGGGTTTAATGTTGTGGGTCGGAATAACAACAGAGCTCCAATGGTGGAACAAAGAAATGTTCAGAATGGGTTGAATGGTCTTCGATGCTACAACTTCAATGAGAAGGGACACCTGGCTAATGCATGCCCAAAGCCGAGGACTAGGGGCAGTGCTTATTTCAAAGAGGCTCTTCTTTTGGCTCTTAAGGATGAAGCTGGTGGATCTCTCACAGACAAAGAACAGAGTTTTATGGCAAATGCAGACTCAGATGATGATATGGAGGACTTGCAGGCCAATGCAGCTGTTATGTTGATGGCTAATATGGATGAGTTACACATGAGTGACACAGGCCCAGTGTATGACACTGATGGCTTGTCTCAGGTACCCGAACAAACCATATTTATCTCTGATCTAATATCTTCGCCAACATCTGAATCCGGCAAGGCTCAGAATAAATGAGTAATTTACATCTCATTCCGACGATTTTCAAATAGACCCTGTAGTTACATTTGACGATCAAGATGACCTCATGGTTTCCTTTGATAATCAAATTGACTCCGTGGTTATACTTGAGGATCTAAATAATGATCATGTTGTGACTTCTGTTGAACAAGCCGAACTTTTGCCTTTTCCAGATCTTGCTCTCTTACTTAAAGACCAGCAATCCCAAATTGAAACATGTTGTGCATTAAATAAAGACTTAAAAAGCAAAAATGCACTGTTAACCAAGGATTTTGAATGTTTACAAAAGCAACTCAACTTTTTCAAAACTCAAGAAAAACGTGAAAAAGGTTTTGAAGCAGCCTTTACTAAATCTCATCAAAACGAAAAATATTTAAAGAGACAGATGCATGATCTAGCCGCTTCGAAGAATGCTTTGTTGTCTGAGATAGAACAACTGAAACATGAACATAAAAAGCAAATTAACGCTCTCACCTTGGAAAATCAAAAAGCTAAGGCTGAGCTGTTAACTTGCCAAAAACAGTTCTCTGCATACAAAAAGCATTCCACGAAACGAATAGATGATCATCTTGAAGAAATTATCGGCTTGCAAAACAAACTTAAAGAGTTTAAAACTGTTGTTTACAAACATGGTGAGTCAGTAACTGCTATTGAAAAGTTTACTTTAAAACCAAATCCAAATGGATATGGACCGAATCTTGCTGATTACAAACCTAAGCTTTCAACCAAAACATTCAAACCAAATCCTGAAGTTTCCAGTGTAGAATATAAAATTGATAATTATGTTATGAGTGTTGTTGAATATCATCGTCAAGAGGAATTAGATGCAGAAGACGAGAGTCGATCAAAATTAAAAACTGTTGTTTACAAAAAACCTTTTAATTATTCAAAACCGGTCACTTTTGTCACACCAACGGATTCTTCTAACACACCAAGGGTTATCATCAAAATACCTGAGTCTTCTAATGTTAATCCCCAACCAGATTATGCACAAATTTATGGTCCTTTACCTTCCATCAGTGAAGTAAACTCAAAACCTGAAAATCGCAAAATTCTTAGATATTTTGACATTTTCATGGCTGACCTCAAAACTTTACAACATGAGATAGAATATCATTCTGAAATCAAAGTTCAACATTTTCAATCGCCACTGGCGCGAGAACAAAGAGACATTTTTCAGAAAAATCTTTTACCAAATGTTAAGAATTTGAAAAACTGTGCATTGTCTTGGGAACGGGACTTTCATAAGGAACTTGGAGTAATGAAGGTCCTTTTCGAGAAAACAGAAACATCTATTTCTAATACTAAACATAAAAAGAAAATATTGAGAAAAGATGTTGATCGACTCTTGAAAGATGATATATGTGCTGATATCCATAATGTTGTGTTATTCTATTCTTTGCCACATGCATCTGATTATATCTCTGCTGATAATGTTGACTCTGTGGTAACTATTGAGAATACTGATAATGTGCTTCAGATCGAGTCTTTAAAAGCTGAAAATAAACGAATACTTAACGAACTTTACAATGTAAAACGTCGTCTTAATTTGTGTGAAAAAGATATTCACAATCAACAACTTGGTTTTCAAAATAAAATCGCTCAGTTGCGTGCAAAATCTTCTGATCCTAAAATTGAGCAACTGGATGATCAAAACGTGTCTTTGAAAAGTCAAATCTCAAAATATGAACAAGAACTTGTAAAAGTTAAACAGGAATATGGTGTCATATTTGATTTACTCAATAAGACTCGTCATGAAGCATCAAACGAACTTGATCACTATCTTGCTCACACTAGAGAAGTCATGAATTTTGCTGGCAATATTCATTCTGAAAATCAAGATTTGATTCACACTATCTCTAAGTTAAGAGAACTGTTAGGAAAGTATGAACAACTTCCGCCAACCATCATTAAGAGATTAGCACCAGTAACACTTAGTAATCGTGAACCTAGAATCCCTACTGCCAAATCACAAGTTGCTAACGTGCTTCCTTCTACTGAAACAGGAATAGTTGCGTCTTTTCCAAACGTCCGAACTTCACAGCCTAGGAGCACTCAATCGAAGAATAGGAAGTTGCGACCTAAGAAAAGATCAATAAGGAATGCTAAAGTAGAAGAACACCCTAGGACTATGAATAAGACTCACGTTGCTTCCACTATAGATATTGCGTCTGGAAAATGTAATAGAAATAGTGATGCACCTTGTGTTATTTTTCGTAAAAGTATGAATTCTGATTGTCATGACAAATGTGTTGCTAAAGCTATAATCTCTCGTTTACGGAATCCTAAGAATCGACATACCTCTAGGCCCACTAATCATTCTAAGTCTGTGCTTGGTAGACCGCCTTCTTTAGATTCTAAGGCATGCATTGATGTCCCTGTAGCTCCAGTTTCACCTCCTAAGAATGTAGTACCACCTAGTGCATTCACAAAGACTAAAGCAAACAGTAGTTATAGATGGCAGAAATGGATATATAACATATTAGGATTTAAATGGATGCCTAAAGTTATTAATGTGTGTATGTCTACTATCACTGCTCCGGAACCCTCTAACATTTCGGGTTCCACATCTACTTCTATTCCATCTATGTCGTCTGTGTGTAATGCAGGTGATACAGATCATTCTCTGGATTGTTGATAGCGGATGTTCCCGACACATGACAGGCAACCTTAAACTGTTATCAAACTTTATTGCAAAGTTCATTGGCACTGTCAGATTCGGGAATGATCACTTCGCAGCTATCATGGGCTACGGAGACTATATCAATGGGAACATCGAAATTAGCAGGGTTTACTATGTGGAAGGCCTCGGTCACAATCTGTTTTTAGTAGGTCAGTTTTGTGATGGAGATTTGGAGGTTGCTTTCAGGGAGAAAACTTGTTTCATTCGTGATCTACAAGGAAATGACCTTATGTCTGGCTCGCGTAATTCTAGTCTTTACACTATCTCTATGCAAGACATGGTTGCTTCATCTCCCATCTGCTAACTTTCAAAGGCAACATCAACAAAATCCTGGCTATGGCACCGTCGTCTCTCACAACTAAACTTTCAAACCATCACCAACCTTGCTCGACACAAACTAGTTGAAGGTCTCCCACGATTCCGGTATTCAAAAGATTACCTTTGCTCAGCCTGTGAACAAGGGAAAAGCACTCGTGCTCATTTTCCTTCAAAGGTGGAACACAGCTCTCAGCATGTGCTTCATCTTCTTCACATGGATTTATGTGGCCCGATGCGCGTGCAAACAATCAATGGCAAACACTACATCTTAGTAATTGTTGATGACTACTCACGATGGACTTGGGTCTACTTTCTTCGAAGCAAAGACCAAGCTCCACAAATGATCATCACCTTTCTCACGAAAATTCAAGTTCAGCTCCGGAACACCGTCCGCCAAATAAGAACAGACAAAGGAACTGAATTTGTTAACCAAACCCTTCGTGCATTTTATGAGAAAGTGGGAATTCAGCATCAGACATCTATTGCACGTACACCAGAACAAAACGGTGTTGTTGAAAGACGAAACCGAACGTTAGTGGAAGCTGCAAGAACAATGTTAATCAATGCTAAACTTCCAGATTACTTGTGGGCAGAAGCTGTATCTACTGCATGCTATACTCAAAACCGTTCTATGATCACAAAACGCCACAACAAAACACCTTTCGAGCTTGTCCACAACCATAAACCGAATCTCAAACACTTTCATGTATTTGGATCCCTTTGCTATCTGAATAATGATCGTGATGATTTTGGAAAGCTCAAAGCCAAAGCCGACATTGGAGTCTTTATTGGATATTGTGAGAATTCTAAAGGTTACCGGATCTGGAATCGTCGTACAAAACAGGTGATGGAAACGATTCATGCTCATTTTGATGAACTCACGGAGATGGCTTCTGAGTACAACAGCTTAGAACCCGGTCACAACTGTTTAAACTTCCCTCAACCCCCATCATCAGCTGAACAAAGCCCCCAGCTCACTCGTCAACAAATGGAAAGGTTATTTGCTCCGCTGTTCAGTGACGATATTGATGAACGTGCTCCAGGTGTATCCGCTATTTCCGCTGCTCAACCTGATAATATTCCTATACCTGATACACCTGCTACAACAACTACTGTTGAAGAAGCACCACCAGTTGACTCCAACACAACAGTTGAACAAACCGCTTCCTACAATGATGAACCGGCTGATGATATTCTGAATGAAGTACCCCCACCAGCAGATTTTGATCCAAATGTGTTCTTTAACCCGTTTGCTAATGATACTGCTGCACCTGATGTCGCGGAATCATCAACAAACCATTTGAATCCTCAGAATTTGCACAATGTATACCAACATCAACCCTCTACACATCGATGGACAAAAGACCATCCTCTGGAAAATATTATTGGCAACCCGAATCAACCAGTCGTTACGAGACAACGTCTTCACACAGATGGTGAACATTGCATTTATGCACTCACTGTCTGCCAATCTGAGCCTAAAAACATTAAAGACGCAATAACAAAAGACAACTGGATTGAATCCATGCAAGAAGAACTCAACCAATTCAAACGTCTTGAAGTATGGGAACTGGTTGAAAGACCAACAGGGGTCTACGTCATTGGTCTCAAATGGATTTGGAAAAACAAATTGGATGCTGAAGGGAATGTAATCCGAAACAAGTCACGTCTAGTTGCTAAGGGTTATCGTCAGGAAGAGGGAATAGACTTTGAAGAATCTTTTGCTCCGGTTGCTCGTCTTGAGGCTGTTCGGATATTTCTCGCGTTCGCGGCTCATATGAATATGACAGTCTTTCAGATGGATGTCAAAACTGCGTTTCTCAACGGACAACTGGAAGAAACGGTTAAGTCAGCCAACCAGAAGGATTCGTTGATCCTGAGTTCCCGAACCATGTCTACAAATTGAACAAAGCTCTTTATGGTCTCAAACAAGCCCCTCGGGCATGACGCTGACCACGCAGGATGCTTAGACTCAAGGAAAAGTACTTCAGGAGCACTACAATTTCTTGGTGATAAACTGGTGTCCTGGCAATCAAAGAAGCAGGATTGTACATCGATGTCATCAACCGAAGCATAATATGTAGCCATGTCCGCGTGTTGTGCTCAAGTCATCTGGATGAGAACACAACTCAAAGACTATGGTTACGTATTTGACAGAATCCCGATGTACTGCGACAATCGGAGTGCCATTGCGATCTCGTGCAACTCAGTTCAGCACTCGAAATCAAAGCACATCGATCTACGCTATCATTTCATCAAGGACCACGTGGAACAGGGTACAGTTGAATTATACTTCGTGGGTACAGAATACCAATTGGCAGATCTTCTCACCAAAGCCTTGCCTCCCGCTAGGTTTAATGAGTTGGTCCACCGGATTGGTATGAGGTGTTTGACTCAAGAGGAATTGGATGACCTCCTAAAACAGTCTTAAAAACCTGTCAAACACCAAAAATATCTTTTGTAAATACATTTTTCAAAAAATAAAATACAAAAATATAAAACCTGATAAAACAACAAAAATATTCTTCTAATCTAATTTTATTTCAACATGGCAAGTACATTTCTTCCATCAACACTATAATCTTTCAAAATTCAGTATTTTTCCGATCAAGTGTTGAGGGGGAGAAAATTAATACCAAACTGTTTCAAAAACATTCATGTACTTACATGTTATTCTATACCGGCTGTTTCTTTTATCAATGGTGGCAAACTTTTCTGGTTAAATGACACTCCTCGGACTAAAACTTATAACCTTTCATTATTTTCTTAAGTCGAGGGGGAGTTTTGTCAAGCTTATTTCTTAAAATCTTTGTTTGATAACCAAAACGGAAGTTAAATGGCTTTGGATGAAAAAGGAAAAGGTGGAGGGACCAAAACTGTCAAAGCTTTAAAGTTATTTTAAATAAAACACCCCACCTAACTCTTTCACTTCACATTTATTACTCTCATCTAACTAATCCTACGCACAAAATTTGTTCAAGAAATCGGTGTTTTTGATCATCAAAGTGTAAGTGTTTTTATGATCTTAACGTTAATACAAGCAAAGGTTTTGAATTTGATGCAAATCCAACGGCTAAAACGTTAGATATGTGTGATTATGTGTTCTACGCATAAGCGTATGAATACACAATCATTGGTGTGTGTTTGTGGTTGAAAAGAATGTGTCAAAACGTGTCTTTAACAACAATGATACTATTTTTACCCTCAAAATCCACCCAGAAACACAAATTGATGGTTTTTCAAAATTAGGGTTCTTAAGTCGATTTGGGTATTTTAAAATGTGAATGGTTTTGGTCAAATAGATTGTTGTGTGATGATTATATCATGTTGAATTAATGTTATCCAGGCCCTATAACAACCCAGAAACACTAATTAAGTCAAAATTAGAAATTAGGGTTTAATGTTCTTGAGTTTGGGTATTTTTGATTCACCACATATAAAATGTTAATACTTGGTTAACTCTCTCATGTAACATCTTAGAACTACCAGAAAACGTTTGGTGCAATTTCCATGGTTAGAATTGTTATGCGTAATTCTTGAACTATTAGGGTTTTGGTTTACGCGTAAGACTTTCTACGCATAAACTGTAAAATGTGTTTCATGCCATAATCTGTTTCAAAACGACTATACATGTTAAGATTGCTGATATGATGAATTTATTTCAGGTTTGCTATGCATAAAACTCAGAATCAAGGTCTTTGTTACTCTACGCATAAGGATCACCTTACGCGTAGACAGTTATGCGTAAGAGAAATCCTACGCGTAACTATTACGCGTAAGGTTCTACAATGGGACTACGCATATCTTGTGAAGGATATGCGTAAACAGTGACCTCTACGCATAAGGTCTACTCTTACGAGTAAGCCTTACGCGTAAGGTCTTTATACGCCTACGCGTAAGCTCTACGCATAAGGTCCCCTTTTTCCTACGCGTAACATTTCTTACGCGTAAGTTAGGATCCTACGCATAAGCTTTCGTCTACGCGTATATCACTTCTGTTTACGCGTAACTTTGCCAAATCTACGCCTAAGCCTTGATAGACCTTCATTATGAATTGTTACGTGTACAAACTTGTTAATAATCAAATCATATCGTCACGAAACCAATAATGTCACTAATAAACTTAATCGTTTAATATGTTGTGTTAAATATGTGATAACATAAACTTTAAAACTTAAAGTTAACTAACTCACGAAACTTATCACGACGACATTGGACTATTGAACAAACAAGTGACTGTGGACTCGTAACAATCTTTGACACTGTATATTCAATAATTAGACAATAAAAACCTTCTGTTGACTAACATTATGTCTTTCGATATGTTGGTTCTTTTGGCTAATGTTATTTCAGATCACGACATGGCTGCTCAAATGAATGTAAATGCACCAGAAGTTCTCCCAATTGCTGACATCTTCCCTAATGGATATCCTAGAAAGATTGGAAAAAACAACCTTAGGGTTGACTTTGATACCCTCACATGCTCAGAATCTTCTTGTCTCATTGCTGTGGATATTCTAAAGAATCATCCGTACCAGAACATGCTCTCACACTCTGCTACTGTACCGGAGATCTACATGCAACAATTCTGGAATTCAATGCAAAGCGTCAAGGGTCAAAGTGCAGTGACTGTTACTCTCAATCACAATCAAGTCACCATCACTCATGCTGACTTACGGGCTGTTCTTCTCATTCCTGAAATCGAGCCAACCGACTTCTTTGCCACACCTACTGAGGAGACAGTTCTACAATTCTTGCTTGATATTGGCTATGATGAAGCTTCAGGAATTATCTCTAAGCATTCTCATGTGGAGCTTAAGAACATTCCTCAACCGTGGAGAACCCTCTACATCATCATCACCAAATCGGTCTCTGGTCGTGATAGTGGCTATGAGCATCCCAAGCTCATGGAACTACAAATCTTTTGGTCATTAATCAACAAAAAGGACATCGAAATCGAAGCACTGTTATGGGAAGACATGATGTCATTTCACAAGAAACTTGGCTCAAAGATTCCCTATGTCAGATACACAAAATTGTTGATCCAGAGAGCACTTGGACTTCATCCCGATATTCCACAAAGGCTCAATGACCCAGACAATCACGATATGTTGACTGAGCCTACCCTATCAGTCAGAATCAAGGAATCGTCAACAAAGAAACAGGGTGTTGTGTTACCTGATCACCTACTGACTAACGAAATCAAGAAGCTTGAAACGTACAAAAGGTATCGGGTAGAAGTAAGAGAAGGCAAAGTTGGTCATCTCGATGAAAAACCTTCTGGAACACCTACTCGGAGAACCAGAAGAGGAAGTGCTGGAAGTGCAGTAAGCACAGAGAGTCAAAGGAATGTCCCAAAGAGGAAACTGGCTCCAAAGAAGAAAGTTCCCTCTCAGGAAGTTGTTCCTATTCCTACACCTCCACCAAGAAAGCCACTGGACGAAAGCTCTGATGATACACAATCAGATGAGGAGGTCCACTACTCTAAATCTGCAACCGAACCACCCCCCTCAGTAGCAAAACCTCATAGTCCTCCAGCTCAACATGGAAGAGGGAAGACTCCTGTACTTGTGCCTTATGAAGAAAGCTCGGATGATGAAGAAGAGCAACTGGATACTTCATACAGGAAGAAGTTTAAATTCGTTAGACACCTTCAAAAAGCTGAAGAATTTGCAAAAGACCAAATGGGTGGCCCCGGAGGATCAAGTGGTGTTGCCCACTCTAAACCATCTCCTCATGCGGTTAATCAACCCGATAAGGGAGCTGGTGCCACCAATCTTGTGCAACAACAAACTCTTGTGGAGGAGTCTACTGATTATAACATTCAGGAACCAGAAAAGGATAAGACTGAGAAAGAAAATACTGATGAAGAAGCTAAGGCTCAGACGGAAGAAAAGGCTAAATCTGGACATGATAACGAAGAGAATTATGATGATTATCTTCTCAACAGTCCAACTCGTTCCAAGGAGGATACTTCTGCACCTCCAAAGGACCCTGAGCCTCCTCATGTCTCCTCCTCATCAGATTCATCATCTCACTCCTCACCACCACCATCTAAAAGATCAACCAAATCAACATCCAAATCAGTGAAGAAGCCAACTCGATCTTGGATTTCTCATGCTCATAAAAGAATTGGGATTGCTGTCAAACAAGTCAGAAAGAAAGACATACTCTACAGGAAGATGAATTTCTATGATGATCAGATACAGTATATTCATGATGATCTCGATAAGATGCAAGATGAAAGGGAGTATGTCCAGAAGCTCATGAAAGATGATCTTCAAGGAAAAATGGATGAAATGATCAAAGGATACACTCACCAGTTCCTTATGGAGGTCGTTCCGAAACTGACAAAGGAGATGTATAACAGACAACTGTATCCAAATCTATTGCATCTAGCCAAACAAGCCATGAAATCAACTCCGATGAATTTAAGCATCAATCCAGTTGAATCTACAATCTTCTCAGATGATGAATTGGTGAACCGGCTAGTAGCGCAATTGTCGACACGCTCTGCAACGCTTGCCTCACATTAAGCTAAATTGTATGAAGCTCTATTGGAATACCAACTCAGGTCCTCATTCCGAGAAGAAGCTGTTAGGCCCAAACGTTCAAGAGATGATGAAGACAAAGATCAGGATAAGGATAAAGAGCCCAAACGCACAAAGAAGTCTGATGTATCATCCTCTATTCAGTACTCGATGCAACCTCCACCACAACGGACTCCTGCACAACAAAGGTCACCTCCTTGTTCTTCTACTGATAAACCTCAGGATTCTTCTGAATTACCACCTGAGACTCAGAAAACCGGTGATCACTTTGAGTATACGGGTGGTGACGATGAGGAAGTCCGTGAGCCCCTACAACAACCCACCTCTCCCAAACAAGTTAAGAAACCAGAATCCTCATCTGGGCCGAAACAAAAGAAGAAGAAGGCGCCCATGGTTGACGTCGTATCATGGCTAGAAGAAGATACAACAAAGGAATTTGAATGGTTTTCTACACTTGTCAATTCCACTCCCTACCCTGAAGAAGGTCAAGATCTGGTAGACGGTAATACATTGGAGCATGCTAAGATTCTGCAAGAAAAGTTCCATGTGAAGAAGATGACGAAATCCGAGTTGAGGTGAATCAAGAATGAAGCTTTTCAACTGTGGAAAGATAGCTCAGAAAGTGCCATCGAGGTCGAATATCACCTTGAAAACATTGCTCTAGCTATGTCTAACAACATGGATTGGCTCAACCCAGAAGCAAACATCGACTTCACCAAACGGGACAATCCTCCAAATTACACCGACTGGTCTAAACCTCGACCAACAATTGGCCAACCAGATGAACCTAGGATTCCATTCAGATATTTCTTCAACAAAGACTTGGAATTTCTTCTACACGGTGGCGATGGATCAAGGAAATACGCTACATCTTTGACACTTCCATTCCCAGCAGCCATATACTCAAACTGCATAGCCATCGAGGAAAGAGCTAATCACTTGTTCTCCAACAAAGTGGAAGCATACGACCGAGATGCAATGTACGGGATTCATCATTGGCCGGAACGCCGAAGAATCTACTACAGAAGCTGCCAGGTTCAGAAGGCTCAACATGCAGTGTTCAGTACTAAGGATATCGTTGCCATCAAACACGTTGATCTTTCGACCAAATGGGACTACACTTTTCTCAAGAAGATTGTGGTCAAAAGGCAAGATGAACGGGATTATGCATTCTCTGAAGCTGACTTTGAGAATTTGTCTATCAACGACATTGAAGACATGTACCTTGCCAAAGTACAGGGTCGCATGAGGCAATTTTCAACTGAAGTACAACGTGAATTCATCAAGTCATTGCTCATCTTCATCAGACGCATAGTCATCAAAGAACGTGTAGAAGATCTCCAGCTTGCAGTTGAATCATATCAGACCCGTGTTAACTTCACTCCACCTCAGCTTGATCTTCCCGACATCAACCAGCTCTCATAATATACACTCATCAGCAAACCATTCGGCGTCGTTTACCGCAGTGAACTTCAACAAAATTGCTTCATGGCGTGTAGTGATCTTCATAAGTTTGGGGATCACACTTTGAAGATGGTTAGGGACGGATTGGCTTATAGGTTGAAGGATATACGTCAAAAGATTGGGTCTCCTAAGCGATGGAATTCTCAGTATCGAAGGGATGTGAGGAGGATCATCAAAATGATTGATGAAAGGCTGTATAGAAGGGATCAGTTCAGAACATTCGAAAGCTTTGTTGGTGGTCGACCCAGGATTAACATCACCGGCTATCAACGCCCTGTTCGCACTCCTGGCAACATCACTGGACTTCCTGGTACCCCTTGAACTGCTTCTTTCATTATAAATTTGGATGTGTGATTATATATGTGCATGGCTTGTGCACACATTACAGTGTACAACCCGTAATTGTCAAGAAAGGACCCTGTGGTACGCTTCAGTGCCACAATCCTTATAAAAGGAGCGAAAGCTTCTTACTTTTGAGTAAAACCTATCAAACCTTTCATTTTTCAAGGTTTTGCTCAAAAAGACAAGTACTTCCCCGTATGATTTTCAAAACCTCAACCGTTTATATCACTTGTTGAGGGGGAGTACTTGAGTTTAAAACTTTGTTCACAAATTGTTCATAGTGGTCATCTTCCCACAACACTCGAAATGGTCATATTTGTTAGGAATTAGAAATTCCCGGTAGTAAAGATTCGGTCACCTCAAGTATATGTAATCGTTAGAAAGCTCGTAGTCGTAGTTCTTTTAAGTTAAGTAGTAATTTAGTTAACTAACACCGTGGAGGACGGACGGGTCTTTACCCACTGTATGCCTGATCCACAGCCCGATGTGTGGCGATTTATGTAAGACTATAAATACTCTCTACCTTCCAAGGTAGAGAGTTGGAGCTCATAATAATATCTTTCACTTTCTCTCACTAAGTTCCCTAAACCTCTAACTTTCTCTCTCTAGAATTCCATCTATATGCTACTTTGTGGTATGGTTTGATGTGTATGTGAAAAGTTATATCTTACAATTGGTATCAAGAGCCATGGTTAGATCATATCTTGCACATCTTTGGATTTCTAGTGGTTTTTAGGTGGTTTTTGAGTTTGAAAAAGTTTAGTGGTTTTTGCATCATTTGGTTGATTTCTTGTGTTAAAGTTTGAATTTTGTTAGTACTTTCATGTTTAGAATCATCACAAGTGTTTAGGTTTTCATTTGGTTAGCTTGAATCATCTTGGTTGGGTTGTTTTTGGATTGAAAAGTGATGTTTATATGGTTTTTCTTGCTAGCGACTTAGCTCACGGTTTATTTTCTTCATAGCAACTTGCTTTACAAAATTGTAGCGAGTTACAGCTTTAGATCTAGCGAGTTAGATCTAGCGAGTTAAAGTACAAGTAGTGGACTCTCCACTACGAGTAGCGACTTGGTGGTAGCGACTTGGTCTGTAGCGAGTTGCTCTTTAGCGACTTGTATCTCTAGCGACTTGTGTAGCGAATTGCTGCCAAAATTTTGCTAGCGACTTGGGACTCTAGCGACTTAGTTGTCTAGCGAATTAAGTGTTAGCGACTTAGTGCATTATCTTCTAGCGACTTAGTGCATTATCTTCTAGCGACTTAGTGCATTATCTTCTAGCGACTTGAGTGATTGTTTACGTTTTTCTCTTGATTTAGTAAAATCCCGTGAAAGAATCTATTTCCCGGTTTAATCATAGAGTTATAAAATCCCGTATAATCTGTTAACATGTCTACCAACGTCCCTACTATCATCTCCACTGTTGCCGAGGATGTACAAGCAGCTGGCTCAGATACTCGTCCACCCATGCTTGACAGAACTGACTACGATTCTTGGGCTCAACGAATCAGATTGTATTGCCTTGGAAAGGAAAATGGTGTCAACATTCTCAAATCCATTGATGAAGGACCATATCGAGTTGAGACGACTAGAGACATACTTGATACTAATGAAGATGGTACTCCAGTTTACGGAATGGACAGACCTAAGATGTATGATGAGCTTGATGATAAGGATAAAAAGAGATTTGATGCAGATATCAGGTCTTCAAACATTGTTCTTCAAGGTCTTCCTAAAGACATCTACAAGCTGATCAATCATAACACTGAAGCAAAGGCAGTTTGGGATAATGTTAAGATGCTTCTCTCAGGGTCAGAATTAACTATGGAAGACAGAGAATCCCAACTCTATGACGAATTTGAGCACTTCAAGATGAAACCAGATGAGAGTGTCTATGAGTACTATGTGAGATTTCATAAGTTAGTGAATGACATGAGGAACATCAGAATGACTATGCCTAACATTCAGCTGAACTCAAACTTTGTGAACAACATGAATCCCGAATGGCACAAGTTTGTCACAGCTGTGAAGCTCACTAAAGGATTGAAGAATACAAACTATGAGCAACTCTATGCCTTCCTCCTTCAGAATGAGAGACATGCTATGTTTGAAAAATTGATTCTCAATCAGTTCAAAACCAACCAGGGAGAGACAAGCTCGTCTAATGACTCAACAACTTTCTACTCAAACATTGGAATCACAACCAAAGCATCACAAGTCATACCCTTGGGTAATGGTAATCACAAACTCATTCCTGATCCTATGTTCAAACAAGCTGATGCTGATGCTCACGTGGGTAACTTCATTAATCAACTAGCTCTTCTCATTAGTCAAAACATGAATTCTCTCCCACAAACCAACAACAACCTCAGAACTGCATCTAACCCACACAATCAAGCCACTGTTAAAGATGGAAAAATCGTGGTGCAACCAGTTCAGGAAAGACAGTATGATCAGGGAAGAGGTGGAGCTGGGAGAGGTTATGTGGGCAACCAGAATCGAGGAAGAAATGGTACCCAAGGTCAAGCTAAGCCAATCAAATGTTACAACTGTGGGGGTGAAGGACACATTGCAAGGAACTGCACATCTCCAAAGCGTCCACAGAATGCTAATTACTTCAGAGATAAGATGTTGCTGGCACAAGCTCAGGACAATGGTGCTGCTTTGGATGAAGAGGAATTGATGTTTCTTGCTGAGGGCAATGCCAAGACCTATGATGCAGATGTGGATGAGCAGCCTATTCAGGAGATAGGTCACAATCATCAGAATGCCTTTCAAGTCGCTGACTGTGATGCATACGACTCTGATGTAGATGATGGACCTACTGCACACACAATTTTTATGGCTAGCATTTCTCCAATGGTTTCTCCCAAGGTCTCTTCTTCACCACAAGCTGGCCCATCCAAGGACAAACTCATCTCAGAGGTATTAAAACTATACGATGATGCTGATGTGCAACAGATGCATGACAAAGTACAATCAACTGAAACAATTGAATCAAATGTTGAAAATGGGTAATAACAATATTGTCCCATACGATCAATACGTGAAACAAAGTGAAAGTGAAGTTGTACCAAGTGATGCATCTTCTGCAGTCAACAATGACTATGTCTTTGATGAATACACTGCATGTGCTCCTGATGATTCCATAATTTCTGAACTAAATGCCTATAAGGAACGTGTGGCTATTTATGAACAACGTGCAAAATTTGAGTTGACCACTCGTGAGCAGGAAATGGATGACCAAGTGAGTACAGTAATTAGAAAAAGTAAGTTTAGAGAAGAAGTATTGAAACAAGAATTAAATTCCTTGCAAGAAAAACTTTCTAAAACAGCTAAACAAAAACAAGAACTTCAAGAAAATGTGAAAATGCTTAAGCAAGAATTTAATGCAAAGGAATCAAAACTCTTGAGAGATTTTTCTAATCTGAAAACTTTGAAAAACAAACTTGAAAACAAGTTGTACATACAAGGAAACACCATTCAGACTGCTCACATGGTCACTAAACATCGAGTCTTAAGCGATAAGCATAGCATTCCCCTTGTTGAGGAACCAAATCCAGAGGTAATTAAAAAGGCTAGAAATGCTCATAAGGTGCTTTATGATGGTAATGAAATCCTTAAGCCTAGGCAGAAACCTAGTTGCGT
>BPTQ01000008.1:171837369-171871124 GCA_019973895.1 Chrysanthemum seticuspe
CACTGTTGGTCATCGTATACTTAACTTGGGCCACAGACGGGATTCAACTTATTAAACCTCCCGATAAAGAAAAGTGGAAAAAGAAACGTAAAGAAAAATTAAGAAGTTGAGGAAGAAAGAGGCTAAGAGTAAAAGAGGAAAAATATTAGCATGGATTCCTGAAGATTCATGATTGATAAACACTACAGGAACCCATCTAGGGAGGCCGAGACCTCCTAGTATCCTGCCAATAAGGATTGGAATCAGTGTAATAGTGAGGTACTGATTGGATACAACGGTATTTTTGGTTAAAAGTTCTTTTAGAGAGTTTCCCAAACATTTACTTTTCGGTACAAACTTGGTGACACTCTCAAAATAGATAATCGTATTTATGAGGGGGAGGTGTACACGAAATCTCAAAACTGCCTTTATACGTGACACACCCTTCTCGCGTGTGAAAACTTAACTAGTTGAGTTCTATCTGTGAGGGGGCGCTCTGTGCCAATGCAACGTATCAATTTCTCAATGTAACAGTCGAAAATCCACTGTTGATCGAGATTATTGATGGAACTTCCACATCTGTTCGGAGCTTTCCAAAAGTATGGGCAGTCTCAAGTACAGATGGTTCTCAAAGAGCTTACCATGAAAGATGAGCCTGTTCAGGAAACGCTCTGTGCAAATGTAATGATCTCTTGATCGTACTTTAATAATGGGCAGGGCCTGTTCAGAAAAGCTCAATGATTGTCAAATCATGGCAGTTAAGCAACCAATTCAGATAATGTGTTTCTAAGTAAACGAAAATGTGTTGTATAAAGAATAGTGTATTAAAAGAGGGGGAGTTTTTACCGTATATTTTACAATAAAAACTTTTCAACTCTTATTTATAACATTCTATATTGGATCCACAGCCCGATGTGTGGCGATTTATGTAAGACTATAAATACTCTCTACCTTCCAAGGTAGAGAGTTGGAGCTCATAATAATATCTTTCACTTTCTCTCACTAAGTTCCCTAAACCTCTAACTTTCTCTCTCTAGAATTCCATCTATATGCTACTTTGTGTTATGGTTTGATGTGTATGTGAAAAGTTATATCTTACAATATTTATTCTCAACTTTTCAAAAATAACATTTTATATGCCATTTTTGAGGGGGAGAAAATTATGTGATAAGAAATATGTTGTGTAAAAGCAAATGAATCTTTGTGTAATAGACTTAACCAACGAATTGACGGTACTAAACTGTTAGTAACTCGAAAAGACTTGTCCGGGACGGGTAATAATTTCATGCTAGTTCTCTAGTAATGTAAACGTGTCTCGCAAAGGACTTGTCCGAGTAGAAAGTACCATTCGAGAAACTCTTGGTAGACATGAACTCTGACGGGTATGAAAACCTTTCGAGGCTTGTCTACACCTTCAAGGTAGTTATTAGAGCTAGTTGTCACCTAAAAGCTGACAATGTAACTCTTTAACTATGCAACGTAACCGTGTCTCGCGGGGGAGTGTCTATCTTGAGTTGATCAATTCAAAAGTGTGCGCTCTTCCCACACAGTGCATATTTCCGTCAAAACTCTAAAGCACATGTGGAGGGGGAGTATTTATGCTAATAGATAAAACTCTCACAGTGGTTCAAACATGGCTTTTCATTTACAAACCCTTTGAGAGATTTTCTTGAAAATTGGTTTTTATGGCAACATAGGTTAGTCATGGAGTGATAATGTGACTAAGGTTAGGAATAACCGTCCTATGATCCTCCAGAGCCGGAGGGATCTACCCAAGGACATCACAAATAGTTAGTACTTAGAAGTCCTTAGGTACGATTATAAAAAGGAGAAAATGAGAATCGGAGAAAGAAGGAGTTGAAGAATTAAAAAGAAATGCAAAGAAAAAGGTGAAAAGAAATAGCCCTCCAAATTATTCAACTTAGGGCAGACACCGGGTTCAATTCATATGCTACTGGTTGTCACTTAGTGACGCCGGTATTGAAGATTAAAAGTCGTCATGGACCCAGTGACGCATGCACTAAACCTTCTTAGCCACTCAAGTTTATCTCTAAAGAAGCTTGTTTCATTCTCACAGGGAACCCTACGTAAACTATTGGCTTTCTCTTAGAGATCGCTGGTATTGAAGAAGGAGACCCTCTCCCTAGTCTCCGCTCAGGAAAAACCAAAACGCACTATTGAGTCTAGAGCCACGAGATTCATCAAAAGATCTCTTAGGTACACTTGACATTTCATCACTTGATGTTCAACAATAAGAACATCAGTGGTACATTATCGAGTCCTTCACAGATCTTAGCAATCTGTCGAGTACATTTATGAGAGGTTCACATCTGTGATCCTCAGTGATTGAATGGAAACTCCTGCCAGGGTCAACATCAAACAGCCCTGACAGCAGGCCACTTTGGTAACTCCCCGTGGATTACGCTTAGTGTGTCTCAAACGGTCTATAGTCGTGAGGTGATGCTTCGGTGTACCTCAGCGACTCATCTGAACTGTAGATGTACTTCGGTACATCGCGTTATCTCACTTGTGGGACTCCAGTTCAGGAACGGCCTTTGTGAGAATTAGAGTTGTGTTTTCACACTATGCTGTCAAAACTCTCGAAGTTCAAACTTGTAAGTGCCGGAATCCGCTTATTACTAACCGTTTTAAATGTTTTCTTCTTATGGAAGCTCCGGAGCGGGATGATCGTGCAGATTCTTCTCATGCTCACGCCAACACCATCACTAATGGAAGTTCTATCCAAAATCAAAACAACAGTCAGAATGATTCTTCGTCAAATCAAAGAATCTACAAAGTTAAAGACTTAAAGAACTTCATCAGTACTGAATTCCAAACGTCAAAGAGCGTGTGAGCATGTTGAAGAATGACGTGGAGACACTGTAGCGGCGAAGCAGACCTGAGGCAGACTTGATGCAGACAACAACATACTATCACTTTCATCACAAAGAACAATGATCTAAGAACAAAGTTAAAGATGACGTCAAAGCATAACTGTTCAAAGAAAACTATCTCTCTACACTGGGGAGATTGTTCGAATCAAGGCATTCCTTCTCACAAGAAAGAAGAATGTCAGAAGACGTCAAAGCTACTATTACATCAACGCCTTCACCATTTTTCATCACCAACACTTGAGGGGGAGATTGTTGGAATCACTCCTAAACCTTAATTCAAGTGTTAGTTACTTATATGTAATAGGTAGCTTATTATGGCCTTTATGTTTGTTTAAGGTCAAGCTTATGTAGAAGGCCCATAAGCTTAGGCCCATGTCCAATAAGGAAAAGGGAAGGAGTAGGAGTGTTGCCCTAGCTCCTTGCCTATAAATACTATGTAATAACCCTCACTTGAGGGTTGGTTGTTCAAGTTATTCTCTTTCACTCACTCTACGTGTAACCGTCCTTATTATATCGTGTGTGTGTGTGTGAATCTTGTTCATCCGCCTCTGTATCTCTTTCTAGTAAGCTTGTGTTGTAAAACTAGTGACCTAACACATCTGGACTCAACGTTTGTCAAAAATATCTATCTCTCAATCAACAACTTATGTCATTGATTGAGGGGGAGAATGATTTCAATTAAATCAAAAGGTTATTCGTCATACAATTGTTTTCAAAAGATAATCATGCATGTTTTAATCAATGGAGTTTAAAGTCTCAAAATCCGATCCTTATCAGTTAAAACGTTTTCATAATCAAGTCACAATTCTCCTTAAAAGCTTTCAAATTTAATTTAAATCTACAGAGATCACAAATCTCAAATGAATTGATAATTGTGATCGGGGGAGAACTTGTGATTTAAATTGGATTTAAACTGATAATTCGATAAATGGTTTTATAAGGATGTACAAGCTCTCTTTCCCACATGTGCCAAACGATTTCAAATTTTCCATGCAAATGTTGAGGGGGAGCATCTATCTTAAACCACAAAGATTTGAAACGTGATCAATTTATTTCAATGTGCAGTCTTTTCCTAATATGTGCAAAACATCTTCAAATATCTATGCACATATTGAGGGGGAGCAACTATTTTGAAAAACCACATTCTTTATATAACTACTCTTAGATGCAAGCCAACCCCTCAAAGATGAAAATTATCTCTATTACAAAATGATGCTTGATGCACATGTTGAGGGGGAGCTCTTGTTCTAAAAATATCAAAAACAATTCAGGTACAAAATGCTTTGATAATATATCACAAGTATCTGGATTGATTTTCAAATGGTTTTCAAATTGGTTCCAATGGCAGATGAACAATACCAAATAGACCGACCAATTTTACTTTATGTATGGTGATATAAGGACGATAAGGTTAGGTATTTGTTCCCATGATCCGCCAGAACCGGAGGGATCTACCCAGGGACAATCCACTAGATAGTGTAGAAGTCCTTAGGTATATTGAAAAAAGGAGAAAAATGAGATATGGGAAGAGTGCAGACTAAGACTGAGCTAGTAATGGAATAAACCCAACGAGGTTCTAGTTATGAAGTCTCAGTAAGCACTGAAGGGGTTGAAGAATGAAAAAGAATTGAATGAGAAAAGGGTGAAAATAAATAGCCCTCCAATTATTTAACCTTAGGGCAGATACCGGGTTCAATTCATATGCTACTGGTGGTTACCAAGGTAACATCGGTATTGAAGACAAGACGTCATGGACCCAGTGACGCACTGCACTTCAACTTCCCAAACCACTCAAGTTCCTCTTAAAAGGACTTGTTTCATTCTCACGGGGAACCGACATAATCTATCGACTTTCTCTTAGAGATTGTTGATATAGAAGAAGGAGACCCGCTCCCTAGTCTCCAAAATAGGATCCAAATATGCACAATTGAGTCTAGAGCCACGAGATCATCAATAAATCTCATTAGGACACTTTCAATGAAGACTCTCTGTTTCACACAATGTGGAAAGAGAGATTATATCTTATGAGTCCTACGCATTATCCTTGTGGTATTGCCAGAACATCTGAGTGATATGCAAACATATTCACAATGAAGATGGAAAGCCTTCTGGAGCCAACATCAAACAAGCTCCTGGTGGGTGGCATGTGAGATCTATTCAATAGATCAACCATGTGACAACTGAACAGAAACAGATTCAATCTTTTGAATCAATCCTGGTTCAGGTTATGGATTGACGGATACCTTTGAAAAACCGGTCGTTGTGCTTAAAAACTCTTTTCTTTAGCACATCGACTGTGTACAAATATTTCAAAATAAAAGGTGTTTATGACTGATAATTGATTTCAATTAAAACCTTCGTTGTATTGCAAAAACAATTTCTATTGAGCGATACACGATTGTTTTTCAAATCTCTACTTATTAATCAGTGAATCTCCATTCGCTGGTTCACTCACTCCGTGTTGTCTTCTTTGAGACGTTCCGGTTTGAGAACAGCTAGAACAGCTGCGAAACCCTGTCAAGGAAATTCTTCGGAATTATACCTGATCACAGGCAGTACTTGTACTGATCAACGGGGAACCGTGGGCCATGTACCTCAATTCAACGAAAGTGATCAAAGACACTTTCGTGTGCTTTATTGCTAACTGTTGTATGCAGGTACGCCCGACGTTTGCAGCTGATCAGAATGAAGCGGTCAATCCATAGCCGCATGCTCACACAACACATTCATTCTAAAGAAATCATGATTAGTGCATCAATGACTCTGATATTTTCACTCCATGCTTCTGCTACGCTGCTGCCAATATCATGAATCAACGAAAGCTTCCGCTACTCTGATGAGAATACATCATGATCCAGAATGTGAGCATGTCGGTCCAAATGTCACAACATCAAATAATACCAACACCACAATGGAAGAGTCAGAGATTTATGTTTGCTGATGATCTCAAAGCTGGCTCAAAACTCATTATCACGTGGATCAGTTAAAGACCTCCACATTGATTATCCAAACATGCAATAATGAAGAATCAATGACTACGAGCTACAGAGCAAAGAACATTAACAAGAATCCAAGAACAATCTAATTGCAATATCTGTTTGTATTCTATGTATTTTTGAGGTAACCTCCCTTAGGGGGAGATTGTTAGGATTTAGTAAATCCAGTTATTAAAGAGTCGGTCACCTCAAGTATATGTAATCGTTAGAAAGCCCGTAGTCGTAGATTAGTTAATGTTTAGTAGTATTTAGTTGTGTAACACCGTGGAGGACGGACGGGTCTTTACCCACTGTATGCCTGATCCACAGCCTGTAGGTGGCGATTTATGTAAGAACTATAAATACTCTCTACCTCCCAAGGTAGAGAGTTGGAGCTCATAATAAGATTTTTCTTTCTCTCACTAAAGTTCCCAACCTCTAACTTTCTCTCTCTAAAACCTCTTGTATATGCCTCTTTGATCATTGGTTTAGTGTGTTTGTGAAATCCAATATGTTACAAGCTCGAATAACACCCAAATGATCCAATAAACGTTTGATTTAACCTATCTAAACACTAAACAAATCGAATATAACTACGTTAAGCCTAAAAGTTACTTTAAGCTAAGAAAAGAAAAAAAATCGAATGGTTTGATGCTTTTCACCACAAAAACGAATCAAAAACAACCCTAGATTATTATTTGGCGGTTGATACCACTTGTAGGACCTTAGATATATCAACTCTATCACACTAACACTAATATGAAGCAAGGAGATGGTGACTTAAGTATGTATATGAGGCGTTTGAACTAGAGAAAGAAAGATGAAAATGATGAGGTTTATTCCATATGAAAAACATACACTACACACTCAAGCACACACACCAAATGACTAGGTGTGTGCCTTTTATACTTAGTACATAAGAGCCTTATGGGCTTAGGATGGGCTTTGATAGATTTGTGGATTGGGCTTACATTAATACATGACTAAACATAACATAACTAATAACCGGTTAGCTTGGCCCAATCCACGAGCCCAATGACTATTCTAATAAAATATCTAACACACATTACAAAGTTCCTAAACGTGAATGACCATCACTTTCTAACACATTATATTAAGGCTAACAATAAAGGAAGGTAAGTTAAAAAAGAAAGAAACTAATACTCCCCTGATTAGCTTGGTAGGATATGTGTGAAGTTGCTGTTAAATCCTCCTCCAAGAAGAATGAATAAGTACTAAGCGCTTCTTCCATCATGTGTTTCTTCTTATTGTATAATATAACCTGCACACTTATAAGAAAACAAACGAAACCTTCGCGTAAAATCGGCGGTAAAACTATATATGAGACACAACTACACTAGAAAAAAGTAAGATATAATGCTTTTGGAATGGACGTTTGCTGTTTTTTTGAAAAATTAAGAATTGGGAATTTCCAAAAATTACAAGTTACACAGAAAAAGAAACTGACATTTTGTTTCTACATTGCCTGATGTCGTAAGGTATTAATCCTGACACCGTCAGCTTGTCCTGACAAAAAGTGGTATGCTGCGTTTTTCTGGAAAATTTCTGGAAAAATTACCTCATTAAAACTTGGAAAAATTTCTGCAAAACACCCATTATGACTCGATACAAGAATTTGACTCTAACAAACACACAAATATATACAATTTCAATTATCGTTAATATCATGTTCATGTTCTTAAAAATATATGTGAACTTCCCTACACTTATCTTTTTGTAAAATACCTTTATATGCAATTAAGATTAGGTTAAAAGCAAAATAAAGCATTTTCACAAAGTCTAACATGAGAATAAACAACAATGAAAAAGATATATAAATACACAAACAAAATTGAAAAACAAAACAAGCAAACAATTAAGAAACAACCCAACAATTACGGCCTAAACAAATATTTACATACACGTCAAATTATCCATCATCACCACATCACAAATTGTATCAATATTATCCTAGATTATTACAGAACCAAATATAAATTGTCTCAATACACATCACAACCATAATTGTTCATAACAATATCACCAATAAACAAGCAGATCACTGATCGGGGGTTGTGCCATAGCGGTAATCATAACCTGGAGGAAGGTGGCCGGTGTACCCGTAGGGCAGGTAGTCCTCCTCTCGACCAGGGAACGGATCAATCTGCAGATGGGGCTTGAGGTGATCACGCATAGAGAGATATTGCATCTGTCGAATAGTGTGATCGTATGTCCATTTGGCCCTCTGATCCTGCTGAGCCATCCAGGTGTCCATCCTGCCCATCCAAGCTCCCTGGTGAGCCTGCCAATCTCTACTAGACATATTCCTGTAGACATCGACGGAGCTACCGGCTCCATCCCCCTTAATGATATTGCGGCTGCTGCTGCTCCTCATCCTCCTCATCATTATCATCTTGCCTTGCGGCCTGAGGGCGATACCATGCATACGAGCCTCCTAAATCCATGATTATCTCCATAGCCTTAAAAGATTTGGCTCTCACTACCTTGGGCTCGGCTACAACATTTAAGTACATAGGAACCTCCCCCCTCAATATGCCTTAAGACTCGGCAAGCTTGGTGATGAACATGCCCCCATAAATCCTGTCCTCCTGTCTCATCCCACTAGCGGTCCTCAGATAGTCAGCAAGCCAAAAAGGGATGTTGTAGTACACATTTTCAACATAGATGGAATAAAGATAGAACAGATCCGGCAGAGTGACACGATGAGTGGTGTCCTTGCGCCACGCTATAGTGAAAGCTATACAGCGGTGCGCGAGCCTAGTCCGAGGGTCCCGGATTTGTGAAGCAAGAGTACTCCCAGTCATATACTCAAGATTAGTCAAAGAGTTCCAGAACTGAATCCCCCACATATCTTCCCTGACAGTCAACCACTGACTCAAGCCAGCCCTAAAAACATCGCTCTTAGCATCCCTTGAAGAGTACAGCCCCACTCTCCAACCAAACTCCAAAACTGACAAATCCCTCCAGACTCCACCCAACCTAAATCGGATCCCTTGGGCTTCTATATTCCCTCGACAAGTTCCAACATTCATATTTTAAGAGGCGTGAAATTCACGCACTGACTCGATATACACGGGCTCATGAATTTGGAACAACCTTTCCCACTGAGGGTCGGTAAACTTATCCCTCCTAATACTATTCCGAAAATCCCTCTCTAGCTCATGATCACGAAGGAAACACCAATCAAGAACCGCTCCCGAATCGATGGTCTAGTGAAGCAGTTCGTTATACCAGCTTTGGGGTGCATCCGAGTTAAAGAATCCCCAACTTAATACGGTCTCAGAAACATTCTCTTGTGAACCGGATGATTGTCCCCTGGTTCGCCTTGACCGTTTGCTCATTTTTTGAAACAAAGAATCAAACAATGGGAATAAATGAGTAGTAAGCAAAGTGAAAAATGGCAACAAACGGTTCTGAAGGCGTCACGCCAATGGGCTGACGCCGTCCCGACAAGATATATTTTCAAATCCGGTATTTGCGAAGGAAAAATCAAGGTTTTTAACCATAACCCTTAACCCAAACACCCTTGCTGCAGCAAAGATGGTGCAATGGCAAGGTGGTTCAGTCACCAAGCTTTTCAAAGCTCCTCGCAATATCAAACCCACATGAAAACACTACCATTCGCCTAATCTATTGTCTAATTAACAAGATTCATGTGCGAAATTAAACATTAATCAAACTAATTGGGAGGGTTTCAGATCAAAGGGGAAACCAAAATTGAGAGAGGAATAAAGCAATTGAATAGACAAAGATCAATGAAAATTACTTACCACGTGGAGATTGATGATGTAAAGTGGAGAAATTAACCTTGAGAAATTGGATTATGTGAGTGTGGGGCGGATAAAATGTGTAGGGTAGAGAGTGTAAGAGATGGGTGGTGTTTTTATTCATCTGATATGGCGTAGCGACTGCGTCACCCTTTACGATGTGACGGCGTCACGACCAATTTTTTTTCAAAAGAAGCTGTTTTTGTGAATCCGCCCGGATCGAAAACTTTGTTACTATTTTTGAAAAATATTTTGGTTTTTACTTTAAAATTCATTTTGTCATTCCACTTGCAATCTCCACAATGGTTAGCAATAAACGTGTCAACTTATCTTTCAAAGGGAATTTTAGGAATATTGGGAAGTCGGGTGCGGTAATCATCACTAATAAAAATTGGAAAACTATTCATTCCACTTGTAGCTTGCAAGGATGTCTAACATCCACAAGTTTAAAGGTAAAAAAATAAAAACAAAAAGTTACGAATTAACAACGAATAGATTAATAAACACAAGAAAGTGAGAAACCTTTGGACGCCATTTATAACAAAATGGAGTATTTTAGCATATCCATAAATTGCATATTTTTGTCTTGGGCTATGCCCACTTGTAATAAATATTCTTAAACTGAGCTTTTATATATATATATATATATATATATATATATATATATATATATATATATATATATATATATATATATATATATATATATATATATATATATATATGATTTAAGATTATTTGAGGACAAAAAAACTTCTTTACATATTAAGGGATCAATCTTCACCCTTCATTTTTATTAGATCTAATGGATGAGATTAATCCCAACAATTAAAAAAACCCACTTTCATCATTTTTTTTCAAATATAAATATTTTTCAAACCGTTAATCGTTAAGCAAAAACAAACATACCATTACGACGAGCATTTAATTATCTTTCTATAAATATGCACTTTGATATATTTTCGACAAAGAAATTTTTTCGTGCTTTTCACGTTTTTTTCAAGCTTTTTTTTTTTTTTTTTACGTTACTGAAATTTGCGTGAAAAAAGTCATATATGATTTAACCAAATTTGAATACCACATGTGATATTAGTGTTAAATCATATATGATATGTATATCATATGTGATTTATCATATATGATTTAACACTAGTATCATATATGATATTACATATCATATGTGATTTAACACTAATATCACATGTGATCTTCAAATTAGTGTTAAATCATATATGATAATTCATGCAAATTCCAGTTTCGAAGAAAAACGAAAAAAATAAAATAAAA
Organism: Chrysanthemum seticuspe; assembly: GCA_019973895.1. Taxonomy (NCBI): domain Eukaryota; kingdom Viridiplantae; phylum Streptophyta; class Magnoliopsida; order Asterales; family Asteraceae; genus Chrysanthemum; species Chrysanthemum seticuspe. The sequence continues at coordinate 171,848,293 of BPTQ01000008.1, forward strand.
AAACGACGAAAAAACGTGAAAAAACGATTTTTTTTTCTCTTTTCGAAAGTATATCAAAGTGCTCGTCTATAGAAAGATAATTAAATGTTCGCCGCAATGATGTAATTATTTTTGCTTAACGAGTAACGGTTTAGGAGATATTTAAATTATAAAAAATATGTGAAATAATAAAATGCTTTAATCTCATCCATTGATTTCTTTTTAAATGAATGATAGAGATGAGCCCATTGGTATGTAAAAAAAGTTTGGTATGTAAAATAACTCTCCTATATATATATATATATATATATATATATATATATATATATATATATATATATATATATATATATATATATATATATATATATATATATATATATATAATCTGGATCGATTGAGAAGGTTTTTATTTTGAGAAGATTGAGAAGGTTTTCAAAAACGATAGATTTTTAACTTTGATTCATGTTTTTCAAGCGTAAAACTCATTTTAATGTGATTAAAATTCAAACTGTGTAAAAAAAATTGAATCAATGTTAAAAATCTCTCGATTTTGCGATATATGTAGAATACTAAATCATCTGTACAACTTTAATGAATCATCATCATAACTCGATTTTAACAATGATTTGTGAATCAAATTTGTGATTTATAGATTCGATTCATCATAAAATGATGTTTACTTGTGAATCAAATAAAAAATCATGAATCAATTTGCTCAAACGAAGATTTCTCAATCTTCTCAAAATAAAAACCTTCTCAATGGAACCGGAGCCTATATATATATATATATATATATATATATATATATATATATATATATATATATATAAAGATTACTTAAAATAAGAAGGAATAAGAAGAACTATAACCGTAAATCCGAGATGCACCGACCTAAATTAGATGCATCACTATAATCTTAGATACATTATAACGCACCATAATGTGTTTTCTAGCTTTTAATCAGATGCATATACGTATATTAGATGCATTTCATGATTTCTCTTGTTTTTTGTTCCTCTGCACGTGCCGAAATCATGAAAATCAATTTGCACCATCTACACATCGAATTAACTTTCGAAACTTAAGATGTTGCATCTATATGAATAGAAATGCATCTAATGCAAGTCGTTGCATCTTAAATGTGTGGTTTTGGTCACTTCTCACCACTTCTTATTTTAATTTACTTCTCATTAGATCCCTACTATATATATATATATATATATATATATATATATATATATATATATATATATATATATATATATATATATATATATATATATATATATATATATATATATATATATATATATATATATAGGGGCGCGTTTTATGCAGTACCAATATTAGATACAGTACTTTACAGTACCATTTTAAACCAATAAGAAATTAGTATCATTAAATATTTTTATTTAATTCAAAAGGGTATAAAAGTAAAACCCATTTTCACCTTTTTTTTTTTGATTTTTTTTAATTAAAAAACGTTTTTTAAGTCCCCCCCCCCCCCCAAATTTTCAAAATTTAAATAATTTTTTTTTTTTAGCATACATGTTTTTCAGAAAAATGAGGTGCATATATGTTCTTTTTTTAATATTGTAAATTTATTATGTTTCTTGTGTACAATTGTATATACATCAAATTTGTTTTACTTAAAATGATAATTGACATATATTTCTAGTGTACATTCTTTAATCTTCGAAATTTATAACTAAAAACATAAACATATACATGTAACCTTTAAATTTATAACAAACCAAAAACATAAATAGTATACACAAAATTTAATATCATATAAAATACAAGTCAAAATACAAATGTAATTTTTATTAAATATAAATGTGCACGTTATTCAAAAACATGTGTGCACTCTTCCACAAAACATGTGTGCACTCTTCCAAAAACATACGTGCACGCTCCAGATTCTCTTCTAGTAACATGTGTGCACTTTTCTACCAACATATATGCACGCTTCACTTTCTCATCAAATTGAGTAGAACATATGTGTACCCTTCCTTCCTAGATCATATGTGCACGTTGCGCTTCTCATCATGAAGAACATGCAAACAAAAGGTTAATCAGTTAACAGTTTATTATCAAGATATCAAGATATCGGATCTACTTCAATTCCTTATACAAAGTGGATTAGAAATGACTTATAACTTATGTGCTTTTTGAGTCATTTGCCCTAGAATCTAAAACATGTCTGCAAACAAAACGAATATGAATTATTAATATCTTATCTTACAAAATTGAATATTATACAATGCAATATATCATTTACAGTAAATAACAAAGAATGATATCCAGAAATACAAAGTCAATGTAGAGATGAGAAGTTAATGCAAAAGAAAGGGTAGTTAATAGGAATTATTGTCTCTTAATCATAACCAAAACATGTACGTATGCTTCTATTTTGTTGATAAATTGGTAGTTGAAATGAAATAAAAACCAGCTCTTTAATTTCCTTGCTTATCTTTTGGGTTAAATTATTCTCTTATGTCATTCAATAACATTAATTGAATGCTTTGATTCACTGTATACGTTCAAATCATTTCTGTAAATGCAAACTCATCAAAATTCAATTTCTTTTCATGGTAGCTAGAATAGTTGTAAGCACATATTTATATTTATTGCAACTGGTCACGAAACCTTTAAGACTTTAGCATCAAACTTAGTGCATTAGTATGCTATAAAAGATAACAAACATGCACTTTGAGTAATTAGAACCAAGTCACCAACTGCTGCTTGCGCTCTATTCATAGTTAAACAACAATAACTAATCATAGTCAAACAACAATAAATAAAGAACCACAATAGTAAACACTACCTAAATACCATCTCATTTCATCGTTTACAACAAAAAACTCCAAACAAAGACACACTTTCAAATTTAAAACAAGAAACACAAAAAAGACATCAGGTTTGTGTTTGGACGTGATTATAACAGATCTTGTAAAAATTTAAAGACAAAACCATTATTAATCCCAACATCATAAGAACAAGAACAAAAGAAACAACCATGTAGCAACAATAACCAAACGCCACCACACAAATAACCACTACAATAATAACTAAGAACCTACAAAACCCATTTCAAAATAATAAAAAAAATTAACAAACCTGCTCTTTTATTTTCTGATCCGGATTCACCATGACAGGCGCCACAAATTCGGAAAGACAAACCACAATCCGACGGCCACCACGAGCGCCCCATCACCAACGGTTCTACTTGTTTATTTACTGCGGTTTGCAGACAAGGAATTGTGATAGGGGCGATGAGGGTTTTTATGAGGGAGATGAAGATTGAAAGAGGGGCGATTTTTAGGTTGGTGGTTACTACGAGCAGCACAAAAAAAAGGATTGTGGAGAGAAGGTTGTGAGGCTGTGAAAGTGGCGGCAGGGATTTAAGGATTAGGGTTATGTTTGATAGGTGAGAGAGAGAGGGGGTTGTGAAAGTGGGAGAGATGAAGAAATATCAGATTTTTGTGTATCCTTTAGAATACGGACGGTTTTTAAATATTTAAAAGTAAAATTCCCATAATGCCCTTTTTGCCTTTTGTTTAATTAAAAAAGAAACCTTCATTTTTTGTTTAATTACAATTTTTGCACTTTTAATTCTAGCCTTTGATCAAACACATCCAATGGCTTAGAATCATTTTAAGAGTACTGTATCTAATATTGGTACTGCATAGAATATAACACTATATATATATATATATATATATATATATATATATATATATATATATATATATATATATATATATGATAAAGATCAAATAAAAAGACAAATATCTGTAAAAAGATAAAAAGATTTTTTTTCAAGAAAAGTTCTCGAAAAATTCCCAAAAAATTCCACAAGATCGGGTATGATGGTGCATAAAAAAGTTGTGATTTTTTTTTTCTAAAAGTGGATATTTTTTCCGAAAAAAAATTATGAAAAAATACGTTTGCGCATTAAATCGTTTTTTTGTGCATCAAAATTTGGTTTTTGCACCCAATTTTTTTTTACTTTTTTTCATCAAAATAACATTGCGCATCTAACTAAAACAAGTTGAAAATTTTGTGCATCAAAATTTTTTTGCGCATCAAAATTTATTTTTTGTGCATTAAAAAAAACGTATCAAAACTCAAAATTATAAAAAATGTTTTCACAAAAGTTTTATGCACCAACATATCCGATCTTGTGGAATGTTTTTGAAATTTTTGGAGAATTTTTTAAAAAAAAATAAATATTTTTATTCTTTTTACCGATATTTATCCTTTTATTTTAACTTTACCCTATATATATATATATATATATATATATATATATATATATATATATATATATATATATATATATATATTGTTATAGCAGAAATAGATTAGTTGTATTTGGCCTAATTGTAAATAAAATAAAGGCCTGTAGTTAGATTTCTGGTTTGGGCCTCAGCTCAGCAAACCCATTAGATAGTAATATGACAGTTATAGTTTAGGGTTGCAACGGTTTGTATGAACCGGTATTTCTCTTGAAGACACCGTTTCATTATGTATATATAGGTTTAAAGTCTGTAAAACATTCATCATATCAATACAATATTTAGTTTATATAACTTCTTGTTTTTGTTATTTATGTTGTCTCAATCACCCTGTTCAATTCAAACTGTAACACAACAATGGTGAATAATAGTTGGTTTCATGAGAAGGAATGTTTAAAAAGAAAACCTGTGATGAAGGGATCGAATACTCAACAGTGGCATCAGAGCCCAAGGTTCAAAACCTGGGAAAAACCAATCACAAGAAGGCAGTTACAAAGGGAGATATGAGAGGTATCAATGAACAATTGTATGAGGCAATTAACAAGGGACTGCAAGGAGACGTTAAAGAAAAGGATTAAGGAAACTGAAGCCTTCAATTCCGCAAAACCAAACACTGAAACCACCACCAAAATTGGAAAGTGCAGACCAGGAAAAACAAAAGGGCTAGATGTTTCATTTGCAGAAAAAGGGGGCACACGTTTTCGAACTGCTATCCGAAGAAAGAAACAGAGAATGATAAAGATGCAGAAAAACTAGCCAAGGATTATGTAAGTTTGAAATACCCTGAACAAATTCACTTATCCATTGATTTTATGGTAGAAGGAACATATGAAGGTAATTGGGATCATATATGGTATGTTAGTAAAAATTTAGACAAACATGTTTGTTCAAATAAGTTTTTATTTGGGAAGTTAAAAGAGAAATTTTGTATAAAGAAGTTGCAAGGCATGGGAAATTTTTTATTTACACATGGGATAGGAGAGATTAACATGCAATTTGTGAATGAGATATTGTGCATACCAAGAGTGCATTATGCACCAAAAGTTACTTCGAACGTACTTTTTGAAAATCAACTTGAGGCACAAGGGGTCGAGTTAACCTACAACAACAACAGATGTAGACTCTCCTACATGTTTAAACATCCTGAAGCCTGTAAGTTTGATGAAGATAAAATGAAGGAAAAGCATAACCAATACCTTGAAGAGTATTTCGACTCTATAGATCCTAAAGGTGATTATTCTAGAAACGACAACATGGGACAAGGCTGTTAATAAAGATCACCTAGACACAGATTTTATAAGAGTGGAAGACAAGATATATACCGTCAAGGTCAGAAATTTTAATGACTTTATATCTTTCTTAGATTTGATAACGGATAATAAAGTAATATGTTTGGATTGGGATCTCTTTAGAGCGAAATTTGATGATATGGTCAAATGGTTTTATGTAGAATACTTACATAAACTAATGTTAGGTCCAATACCCCCTGTGATTAATGGGATTGAAATCTATTTATTGGATCTATACAAATTAATAGATAGTTTTGAAGGTTATCTAAATGTGTTGTTCTCAAGAATGTTTGGAAATATAGCTGAGATGTTGGGATTGCCAAGTGAATATGGTGAAGAGGTAAAAAGGTGTTATAATGTATACTTGGATATAGTAAAATGCTACTATAACACAGCAAGAGTGCCTAGAGTTTGTGAGAAAAAGAAGACCACTGTGATGGCAGAAGAAGGTTGTGATCAAGCCTATGTTGAAGACCAATAAGATAGAGTTGGCTTAGAAAGAAAGGCACGAACTGAGAAAAGAAGGCTATGGGAATACATTAAGGAAGTTGGAACACATTGGAATCAAGCTTGAAGATTCTGATGATGAAGGCAATAAACAACAACCAAGTGCTAAAGAAACTGAGTATATGAAGCTACAAGAGGATTATGAAGATTTTAAAATGAAAGGACTAACAGCAGTAGAAGAAGGAGATCAGGAGGACAACACAAGCACCTCAAATGATGACTTTTTCATGATCACTTGAAAGTCTACACAAGTGAAGAAACAAAGATCTAAGCAATTGTGATATTAGGGGGAATATGTTGGAAGTAATATCACAATCACTTAATCAAATATTGGTACACACACACACACACACCTATATATATATATATATATATATATATATATATATATATATATATATATATATATATATATAGGATAAAGATCAAATAAAAAGACAAATATCCGTAAAAAGATCAAAAGATTTTTTTTTTAAAGAAAAGTTCTCGAAAAATTCCCAAAAATTCCACAAGATCGGGTATGATGGTGCACGAAAAAGTTGTGAATTTTTTTTTTCTTCTAAAAGTGGATATTTTTTCCTAAAAAAAATTATGAAAAAATACGTTTGCGCATTAAATCGTTTTTTTGTGCATCAAAAATTGGTTTTTGCACCTAATTTCTTTTTACTTTTTTCATCAAAATAACATTGCGCATCTAACTAAAACAAGTTGAAAATTTTGTGCATCAAAATTTTTTTGCGCATCAAAATTCATTTTTTGTGCATTAAAAAAACGTATCAAAACTCAAAATTATAAAAAAATGTTTTCACAAAAGTTTTATGCACCAACATACCCGATCTTGTGGAATTTTTTTGAAATTTTTGGAGAATTTTTTTAAAAAAATAAATCTTTTTATTCTTTTTACGGATATTTATCTTTTTATTTTAACTTTACCCTATATATATATATATATATATATATATATATATATATATATATATATATATATATATATATATATATATATATATATATATATATATATATATATATATATATATATATATATATACACATACTTGTGAAAATGTTTTCAACTATTCGGCTCTAATAGTATATATATATATATATATATATATATATATATATATATATATATATATATATATATATATATATATATATATATATATATATATATATATATATATATAGGGGAGAGTTAACGTGAGATCAAACTTAAAGTTGTAAAAATAAGATCAAGTTTAAAAAACCACTAAAACATTTATAAATAACAATTTTAGCAATTATACACATAAAAATAATAGTTTCATACAAATTAACATTTTAGCAACTAATAATCAAATGATACATGAGTTTGTATTAGTGATACACCTGATACACATTACACTAATAAATATTCCAAAACCTGATACACATACAAAAACTTGATACACATTACACTTCTAATCAAAGTGTATCACTTAGGTTTCGTAAATTTTAAAAAGAAATCTATCGAAAATTTAACAATTTTAGTTGTGGTTAATAAAAAATTTTATTTTTGTTGTAAGGAGAGTGTCGCTTGTCAAATTTTCGTTGGATCTCATTTTAACAACTTTAAGTTTGATCTTATTTGATCTAGATTCTATATCTATATATATATATATATATATATATATATATATATATATATATATATATATATATATATATATATATATATATATATATATATATATATATATATATATATATATATATATATATATATATATATATATATATATATATAGTGAGGATCAGGTGCGGATTTTTTTAGTTCGTACGATTGTGCGGATAGATCTGGACCGCCCATTCTATATCTGATCTTGACTTTTTGTAAAAAAGTCAAGATCTACGCTAACTTCACGGTACCAATTGACCATGTAAACTATTTTTTTAATTTTTTTTCCTTTTGAGGGATCCTTACTATTGTTATCTTCTTTCATTTTTTTATTTTTCCAGATTTTTCTGAGCACTTTTTGTTTTTTTAATTATGAGTCATACCGTGATATTAACGATATTATGAGTTCTATTGTGATATTATGAAACTATGTTATTATAAAATGGTAATATTATAAACCAACGATGATATTAAGCTTTTGGACATGTAAACATGAACCATGATATTAAGAAACATATGATAATTACTATGATATTACTCCCTCCGTCCCAAAATAATTGTCCTCATTTGACTTTTTAAAGTCTTAATTTCTCAAATTTGATTCTTAATATTTTTGTATGTGTTATATAATACTTGATGAAAATTACACCAATGAAAAGACATTATATAGCCAATCCATTCATATGTTTTGCATCAATTATTATATAACATAAACAAAAATATTTAAGATCAAAGTTGAGAAATTAAGACTTTAAAAAGTCAAATGAGGACAATTAATTTGGGACGGAGGTGGTAACATTTTTATTAAAAAAGCATATGATAGTTACGGTGATATTAACAATTATATTAAAAAAAAAAAAAAAAAAAGTTCCTGTGATAGTATAAAGAAACCGTGATATTAACAATTTTTTATTAAAAAATGAACGGTGATATTAATAATATTAGTAAAAAAACAAAAAAGTAGTGTGATATCAAAAAAAAGTTAGTGTGATATTAACAATTTGTATTAAAAAAAAATTATGTGATATTAAGATCAGATCTTGACTTTTGTAAAAAAGTCAAAATCGACCTTAAGATCATAATACCTTTAATCATGAAAACAATTTTTTTTTGAAATTTTTTCAGCGATTCTTAATAATTTATCATCCTCTTTATTTTTTTAATTTTTTCAGATTTTCTTGAATTGTTTTTTATTTTTAAAAAGCTACTGTGATATTATCCGCACCATCCCTACTTAAAATGCAATCCGCACCCGATCCCTTCCCTAAAGTAAAGTTAAAATAAAAAGACAAATATCCGTAAAAAGAATAAAAAGATTTGTTTTTTTTAAAAAATTCTCCAAAAATTCCAAAAGATCGGGTATGTTGGTGCATAAAACTTTTGTAGAAACATTTTTTATAATTTTGAGTTTTGATACGTTTTTTTAATGCACAAAAAACGATGCGCAAAAAAATTTTGATGCACAAAATTTCCAACTTGTTTTAGTTAGATGCGCAATGTTATTTTGATGAAAAAAGTCAAAAGAAGTTGGGTGCAAAAACCAATTTTTGATGCACAAAAAAACGATTTAATTCTCAAACGTATTTTTTCATAATTTTTTTGGGAAAAATATCCAGTTTTAGAAAAAAGTTTTCACAACTTTTTCATGCACCATCATATCCGATCTTGTGGAATATTTTGGGAATTTTTCGTGAACTTTTTAAAAAAAAAAATCTTTTTATCTTTTTACGGATATTTGTTTTTTTATTTGATCTTTATCCCCCTTCCTTATATATATATATATATATATATATATATATATATATATATATATATATATATATATATATATATATATATAGGGAAGGGATCGGGTGCGGATTACATTTTAAGTAGGGATGGTGCGGATAATATCACGGTAACATTCAAAAAAAATTAATTCAAAAAAATCTGAAAAAATTAAAAAAAGAAAGAGGACAACAATTTATTAAGAATCGCTGAAAAAAAATTCAGAAAAAAAATCATTTTCATGGTTAAAAGGTACAATGATATTATGAATTTTGTTAATATCACCGTAATTATCAAGCTTTCTTAATATCACTACTAACTAAGGCTAGCAGTAGTTTCACTAAGGCTAGCAGTAGTTTCTAAACTAGCAGTGATATTAAGTTTTTTTTTTCTAATATCAAAGTAACTTTTTAAGTAAAATTGTTAATATCCCAGTTACTTTTTACATGTTTTCTTAATATCAAAGTTAATTTTTTTAATATCACCGTAAGTTTTCTTAATATCGTAATAAAAAAGAAAGAGGACAACAATTTATTAAGAATCGCTGAAAAAAAATTCAGAAAAAAAATCATTTTCATGGTTAAAAGGTACAATGATATTATGAATTTTGTTAATATCACCGTAATTATCAAGCTTTCTTAATATCACTACTAACTAAGGCTAGCAGTAGTTTCACTAAGGCTAGCAGTAGTTTCTAAACTAGCAGTGATATTAAGTTTTTTTTCTAATATCAAAGTAACTTTTTAAGTAAAATTGTTAATATCCCAGATACCTTTTACATGTTTTCTTAATATCAAAGTTAATTTTTTTAATATCACCGTAAGTTTTCTTAATATCGTAATAAAAAAGAAAGAGGACAACAATTTATTAAGAATCGCTGAAAAAAAATTCAGAAAAAAAATCATTTTCATGGTTAAAAGGTACAATGATATTATGAATTTTGTTAATATCACCGTAATTATCAAGCTTTCTTAATATCACTACTAACTAAGGCTAGCAGTAGTTTCACTAAGGCTAGCAGTAGTTTCTAAACTAGCAGTGATATTAAGTTTTTTTCTAATATCAAAGTAACTTTTTAAGTAAAATTGTTAATATCCCAGTTACTTTTTACATGTTTTCTTAATATCAAAGTTAATTTTTTTAATATCACCGTAAGTTTTCTTAATATCGTAATAAAAAAGGCAGTGATATTAAGTAAAATTGTTAATATCACAGTATGACTCATAATATAGTTAATATCACGATAGAACTCATAATAAAAAAAACAAAAATTGCTCAGAAAAATCTGAAAAAATTAAAAAATGAAAGAAGATAACAATAGTAACGATTCCTCAAAAGGAAAAAAATTAAAAAAATCGTTTACATGGTCAATTTCTACCGTGAAATTAGCGCAGATCTTGACTTTTTTACAAAAAGTCAAGATCTGATCTGGAATGAGCGGTCCAGATCCATTCGCACGAATTAAAAAAATCCGCACCTGATCCTCACTCTATATATATATATATATATATATATATATATAAAATATCCGGATCAAAATATAAATAACACTTGTCTTGTACGGGAAACATCACAAAAATAACCGAAAGACGTTTATCGAACTCTAAAAATACTCAAAATAAAGCTTTTAGTTACTTGGTAATTTACTTAAAAAAGAATTGTTAAAATTTCCAACAAATATATATATCTCCTTAAGGCTGCCCCCGGTAGAGATTGGAGATCGACTAAGGCGATCGATTCTTAATCGATCGTCCTTATGTGCCTAACTCGATCGATGGTGATTTTAAACCCAACTTGGTCGTGTATACGATCGAATGAAACAAGCCAATTAATTGTCTAAACCGTTGTGAAAAAAGGGAATTAAATGATCGTTCTTACTGGAGCACCCAATCGCCTAAAGGTCGCTGAAGAGAGAAAGCTGACGTGGCAGAAAATGGGAGGGATTGACCCTCCTTACTGGGGGCAGCCTAAGTTAAAATATAAGTTAACATTGTCAACTTATTTTATTAGTTACAAAAATATTTAGTTTTAGTCTTTTAGTCAGTTTTATAGAAATTCGTCTAAGTGTAATATTTTAACAAAAATCAGGCTTGATACTCGTTTTTCCAAAATACCAAATATTACAATTTACCACTTAAATCCATAACTTAAACCAATTTAATAAGTAAAAAATAAGCCAAAACAAATAAGTCCAATAATAAGTCTAAGCCGAAAAATATAAGCCAACCAATAAGCTCTTATTAGGGCGATAAGCACAATAAGCCGAAAAAAAGCTAAAATAATCAATCACTTAATCCATTGGGCCGGTTAGGAACATAATAAGTCCAATAAGCAGTATAAGTCAAAATAAGCTTGAATAAGCCGAAATAAGCACTAAAGCTATTGGGTCGTCTAGGCCCAATATAAGCCCAAAACATAACCAATCCAAACCAAATAAGCAATCGGGCCAAGATAAGCCCAAAATTGCCGATAAGCTCAAATAAGCCACGACAATAAGCATTTCAAAATAAGCCAAATATAAGTTTAAAAAATAAGCTGGTTTATATAGGTTGGAAAAATAATTCGAAAGAAATAAGCTAATCTCAATTAAGCTTTTGGGCCGCCTAGGCCCAATAGGTCAATAAGCTCAAAAATAAGTCTGAATCAATAAGCAACATAATAAGCCGAAAATAAGCAAAACTCTAAATAAGTCAAAACTTAAGTTTTACAAATAAGCTCTTATGCCTTTAATAATATAAGCCGAATAAGTTATAATAAGCTCAATAAGTTGGAAATAAGCCGAAAATAACCTATAAGCTTATTTAAACATTCTCTTTAATCTTTTATAAAACCAAAACAACCACAGAAGTTCGATAATACAAAATTCCCACAAAATGTTGCATATGTCGAAATATATATATATATATATACAAGCCCTAGAAATATTTTTGAAACTTTTAAACATAGCTTATTGCAAATAAGCTATACGTGTGAAAGATTTAAACCACCATAAGCATAAAAGTATAAATGTTTTAAGGAAACTAGCAGGGTACCCGCGCGTTGCGGCGACGGGTACCATGAAATAAAATTTTCCGGTGAATTATTTTAGTTAATTATGTTCTTTTTGACAATAAATTTACGGATATTAAGAATTTCATTTAGCCCGTGCCCCTTCTGGTTCGAGCCCGTTTGGCCCGCGCCTGTTCGGGTCGAGCCCGTTTGGCCCGTGCCTGTTCGGGCTAGAGCCCATTTGGCCCGTTGCCCGTTCGGGCTTTAATAAGTGTTTTATTATTTGTATTAGTGACATTTAATGCAGGGTACCCGCGCGTTGCGGCGGCAGGTACCCTGAAATAAAATTTTCAAGTGAATCATGTATTTTAGTTTATTATGTTCTTTTTGACAATAAATTTACGGATTTCAAGAATTTCATTTAACCCGTGCCCGTTCGGGCTCGAGCTCGTTTGGCCTGCGCCCGTTCGGGCTCAAGCCCATTTGGCCTGTTGCCCGTTCGGGCTTGAATATTATTTGTATAATATTATTTGTATTAGTGACATTTAATGTAGAATTGTATTTAATTTAGTTGTACAATATGCTTGATAATTTGTATTTATTATGTTAGGGGTGTTTTAATAACTGTATTAATTGTATTTATTAATCAGTTTATTAATTGACTATATTAAATAGCATTAATGTGGTGTTTTGTTATTTTTAATATGTGCATTAAAGTGGTATACGCTATGCTTCTTGTCTTCTACGTCTGAAAATTATGTGCATTAAAGTGTTGTACATTATGCTTTTTTTCTTAATTATATGAATTACTAATTATAGTAACATGTGTAGGCTTATATTTTTAAGAATTCCTTTTATATAAAGTCCTAAATACATTATAATGTAGTATAGATATGAAACTTAAAAACTTATGCAACATTTGTAGATTTAGGGAGCTTACGAAAACCAAATGACTTCATTTAAACCAAAGAATTGTTCGAAAACGCGTTCTAAACCTGAAAGTACACTTGGTTTTTACAAGAATCGAACAAGATATGATGAACTGGGGTTGTTTCGGGTTGAACAACAAAAAGGAGAGGGAGAGAAAGTTCTTGGTGAGATTCTAAGTGTGCATGTATTTTAGGTATATAAAACAAGTGATATGATATCACTTTGTCATGTAGTTTTAGCATCAAAACAAAAATGTTGTTTCCTTTTGATTTGAAATTCGGCTAAGGATAAAAATACGAGGGAACAAGAGTATCAAAATTATTTCGAGTATAATGTGTATCATTTGAGCTTAAATGCAAAAGTGGTGATTTAGTTGGACATTTTTTAGCACTAATACGTAAAATAAAGTTTTATGAGTGTTCTTATAAAAATAATATAAAAATAAATTACTGACACATAAATGTATTTATTTGATTCAAACCATAGCTAATTTGGTGTCGGTACACGTGCGGGCTCGTTTTTCACAGTAAGCGAGAGAACTTCTCGGTTTTGAATTAAATTGGTCCGTAAATGTCAGAAAAGCAATATTTTAATTTTTCTGATAAAACTAATAGTCTGAAAAATTACTGTTTGTCACATGTTTTTTACCTAATAAGCTTAACTAGCAATTAGGCTTAATTAAGATTATGGATAAATGGATATTTAATTAATTTGGACTGAACAAAAGAGCTCGGTGAGCCCAAAGTGAGCCTACACATGAACCGACCACCTATAGGGTGCGTTTGGATTGTTGAGAAATGAGAGAATAATATTTATCTTTTTAGACAAGATAATTATCATTTATTTAAAGTAATTATATTTTTTAAATAAGGTATTTATCTCTTGTTTTGATTAGGTATTTATCTAGTTTATACTTAGTGATTATCTCTTTCTTATTGGATAAGTTACAAAGATAGTATATATATAAATCAAATTAATCTGATTCATAATGCAATTACAAACCCTAAAACCCTCTTCTTTAATCCTCTGTTCGGTCGCACGTCACCCACCACACATTGTTGTGTTCGTGTTCTTGATCATTCTCTTATACGTGAGACGTAGTTCACTCAAGCCTAGCAGCTATAGGGTTTGTCGGAGTGCTAGTGTGGATACTAGCTGGACTGATCTCATTTGTAAATCAGAGTTTGTCAACTGGTGCTCCTGGTCTTGTTGGTGAGGTGCGGAAGTAAGGAGAAAATAAGGAGATCATCGTTTGTGTTTTGCAGGTCGCATAAGGAATTTACTTGTTGTTTATATCTCATGATTAACTAAGTATGGTTGTATATGGTTCAATGGGAGTTTTGGAAAAAATCTTTTGTAAAGTCTGAGTATAAAATTAGACTTCCAATGCATCATCTATCTGATAGATCTGCTAAAGTCTTTAAGGTAAAGCCTAAAAGTTTTAAAATTACACCAGTATGTTTCCCACCATTTTCCATTAGTGGTATAAGAGCCGCTTATACACCTTTTAATTATCATGCATATATCATATTTTTGGTAACTAATCAGTCCCAGAAATGTGTATAACACTTACAATCCAAACTAGGACATGTGCGTCAAAACGAACCACAAAGTCGAGAAAAAATGGAAGGCAGTTAAAAAGACACGCGCGTGGCCGCCAAGCATAATGGGGACGCGAATTTCAAACGTTTGAAATGATTACTCACGAAAACCTAGGAGGAAAGAGAATATTGACGGCTAAAACACAATCAAATCAAAACTCCATGCCATCATTACATTAAATGGCTATCAGGCCTGGAAAGACAATGATAATCATCATTTAATTCCTTTGATATCTTGGGTATATTAAGCAAATAACGACAATTATACAAAACAGATTGCGTTCCCCAAGTCAATCAATAGTCAATGTACCCTGGGAAATGTCTCATCACTTGAAAAAGGCAAAAAGCATGAAGGACAACATAGTTTATCATCA
The DNA here is from genome assembly GCA_019973895.1 of Chrysanthemum seticuspe. Taxonomy (NCBI): domain Eukaryota; kingdom Viridiplantae; phylum Streptophyta; class Magnoliopsida; order Asterales; family Asteraceae; genus Chrysanthemum; species Chrysanthemum seticuspe. The sequence goes on from BPTQ01000008.1 coordinate 171,863,674, forward strand.
TACCATATAAATATAATATAAAAATAAAGTGGGAGGACTTGATAACGTATAGAAGTTCTAGCTCAAATGGCTAAAGCCCATACGACCACAACCAGCCCACAAGGCTAGAAAGCCAAATAAACATCGCCTAAGAAATGAAGCTCCCAGGAAAGCATTTTCCGAATACAAAGTCGCTCTTGCCTAGAGAACCAACTCCAGGGCAAGAACGGGCCTACAAACTTATCCCTAAAGTCGTTGCGTACTAACGCCACATGCAGCTACCTCATTCGTGCAGAGGTAGTGTCGCGGGTATTACATTAGTACGTGAGAATCATGTCAAATATTCCCATAACCACCTGATCCAAATATGTCACGCCACAAGTCATTCTTGTCTCATCGATAGGATGTCCACCACGTGGACCATCTAGGACCGTTGATCACATATGCGGACCACAAACAAATCGTAATCCATACCTATAAATACCGAGGCATTTGATGAGAAGACCCTAGCTATATTTGCCACATTTCGCACACACTAAACCTAGTCGTATGTGTGCCAACTTGTAAATTCTTCGATGCGTCGTAATTGGAGAAACGTTGATTAGAGAGATCGTTTGATTTAATTTGAGATACGAGTCATATTTTATATCGTTTTTATTGGAATTAATATTTTAAAAACAATGTCGTAACTCTCGAGTCACGAATCCCTCGTTTACTAGTCAAAACGAGCCCCGAACCTAATATAACGAAAGTTTTACGAAGTTTCATCTATAGTCCTTGTGATAGTTTCATAAACACTCCCCTCACTTTCAATGATACAAGAGTAGTCCCTCCTTGTAGTGTATATACTCCCACTCCTCCCACTCTCCTCATTTCTCTTCCTCACTTTCTCTCTCTACAAAAACACACACAAAATTTCTCTCTCCCACCTCTCTCTAAAATCCGGCCAACCCTCCTAGGGTTCCGGCGCCGTCACCTTTTTCGGCCAACTTTCCGGCCACCACCAATAATTACACCACCCGTCTCAAATGATAGATCTAGCCTTTGTGGTTCTATTTTCGTATCACACGCGTTCCATAGACGCCCCACGCTCCCTAGATCTATGTTTTCAGTTTCGGATCTAGGGTTTCGAAAAGATAACGAGTCTTAAAAGGCTCTAGCTTGAATGTGGTTACGAGTTGTACTCGTAATAGGCACCACAACAACGCCTCGTCCTTCTTCTTTTGCTCACGGTAAAACGTAACTCCCTTGTTATCATTTTATTTTCCCGTTTAACCGATTGTACATTTGGGTTATTATTCATTTTGATTGTCTTCGTGGGTTATAAAAATGTTACAACAGTTTTAAAAATGTTTTCGTGGATAAGTCAAGTGGAAACAAGATCTAAAAACATTTTAAACGATTCGTGTGCTGATTAATAAAAACATGTTTCGTATATATTATTTTGATGGGTTTTTGTGGACTATAAAAATGATTACAATAGTTTTTGCAATAAGATTCGTGGGTTAAAATGAATTAAAAGTGTATGTAATTGATTCGTGTGTGGTAAGAACTCGAAACAAAAGATATTGTGGCGCTTGTTGATTTCTTTTCAGTCGAGACCCTTGAAGGGTTGTGTGTTCATGGTATTAGCAGCCCGTGTTAGGTACTCGTTTGTATCCAGATTCGTTGGTAGTGAAATGGTGTCGGGTCAAAATAGAATGACCACGGGTCAGATTTGTATGGGTTGATAAAATTTTACCTCAGGTTAGATTGTTATTCATGACGTGGTTCTGATTGGTTGTCGTGTCTGGTGTATAACCCATGAGTAGTGTCGGGTCAAACTTATCTAGGGTTGGTTAAATTGTTGTATTTCAGATTAGTAAAATGAATGGTGTCGTTTGATTGAGTACCCCGGTCAACCAGTCAAAATGTGGTGTGAAATAATTATGATAACTATGTTGGTCACTTTGAAGCGCGAATTGAATTGGTGAATTGTATCGGGTCTCGACGGGAGAAATTAGTTAAATAGCATGGGATAAAATGGGTAACCCGGGTTGTGTAAAAGTATATGATACTGGACATAACTATATCGGGCAACAAACCTTCGGATTAAATAATATTGGTCATAATGAAACAACTAAAATATACTATTTGACTAAAAGGGCTTATTAGAGCTAATAATCATTATAATGGGATAACGAGATTATTAAAACAAGACGATAGGTTATAAGTATATGTCTAACTACTTGATATTGTAACGAATTAATTAACATTAATACCGGAATAAAAATATCGAATATATGATATTGAATGTGAGTTAACAACGATAGTACTAGTAAAAGTGGGTGATAAACGTTAAGAAATAACTACTTGATTTATAAATAATAACGGATATTACATATATGTTATAAGATTTAATACGGTTTATAAACTTGGAATAACTAGTGATAACAAGTTATATTGATTAGTAAGTCATACTTTATTTAACGTTTTTGGTTTAAATGAGTTTAATATATTTGTTTTACGATAAAACTAAATATTCCGTTTTCACATTTAAACTGACATTGAATTATATAACTATATATTATTAACGAATATGGTTTAATCTATTATAAACTCTTATTAAATACGATGGTAACACGTGTTTTATAACACATGTTAGTTTTTATAAACTTGTTTGGAAATATTATTTTGATATGATAACTTATTAAAGTCGTAATGGTTTGGGAATAAACGAACGTATCATTTATAGTACACTATTTACTATACCTTATATGAAGTACTTTTGGGTAAACTTGTATAATTATGAATAGCGATTGAGAAAACTTTATTAATTGAGCGTTAAATGGAAACTTGTCTTTTATTATTAAACATGTACGTTTGGGGATTATTGGGTGAATTGCCGAAACTTATCAATTAACCTATTTATGTTACATAAGTAGTTGTCGTAGTTTTCTAGTCTTTGACTAGCTTGAGTATTGTCGGTATTTCTTAACTTGGTCAATGTCTTTTCCTTTTTGGCGTGAGTTATGATCTGTATGTCTCGATTTTGTCGATGTTTGCTCTTCTTTCGCGTGAGTTGTACGTCGCGTCTATGTTTCTTACCACCACACGAAACTTTAAAGCTGAGATTTTAAGATATTAATTTTAAACTTTTGGGAACGATAATGGACTTTTGAAAGTAATGACATGAATGATCCACGAAAACTACGACACGTTATATTTTATCAACTTCTTTGTCATATGAGCAGTATTTTAAGATTATCGTATACGCATTAGGTTGCGTCACTTCTATTCTATCGTACTCATCGTACACCTATCTTGATGCCGTGGAGATTAGCTTTAGATGCCAGTCGTGTCAATAGTGAATAGTGCATTATTGTGGCTAATGTGAGTTTCATAGCCCCACTTTTATCTATGTTTTTAACTAATTTGGGGTGAGAATCATGCTACTGTTTTTGGACCTTTAAAACTATTTGGATTTTCTTATGTGCTTGACTGTTTAGATAGATGTGCGGTAGTTGTTGCCTTAGACTAGGGTACCGTTACCTAGCTAAGAATAGACCTCTACCTCGACCTAGTCCGGGGTTGGCAACTGTTCTAGAGGTTGCCACGGCAGTGCTGGACTAGAGTCGCGGGGCCCGTGTTGGAATCACTCCTAAACTATAATTCAAGTGTTAGTCATTATTATGTAATAAGTAGCTTATTATGGCCTTTATGTTTGTTATTAGCCTTAAGCTTATGTAGAAGGCCCATGAGCTTAGGCCCAAGCCCATAGGAGAAAGGATGGAAACTAGGAGTGTTGCCCTAGCTTTCCTCCTATAAATACCTTATGTAAACCCTCACTTGAGGGTTGGTTGTTCAAGTTATTTCTTTCACATACATCTTACGCATAACCGTCCCTTATTATCATGTGTGTGTGTTTGGATCTTGTTCAATCGCCTTTATCTCTTTCTATATTACTTGTGTTTGTAAAACTAGTGACCTAACAGTGGTATCATAGCCTAATAGTTGAGTGAACGTATTGTTTGAAGTGAGTTTTGGTCTCACGCTTAACTTGCGTATCCCTACTTTTGGCTTGATCAAAAACGTATTTTTTTCACTTTTTAATCCAAGATTCTTGTCCTTTCAACGTTATAAGGTGTTAAACTTACTGTTTTTGGCAAAAAGTTTGGAACTTTATGTGTGGATCATTGTTTTTCTACTTGTTTTTAAACGAGGGTTAAGTCCTACGCATAACTGTTTTAAGAGCTTTGGATCATCAAGTTTCACACTTTTGTGTCTTTTGGTGTTATTGAAGCTATTTTATCACACAAAAACTGGTTTAGAAACATCTTTGGGCAAAATCAAAATTACGAGTAATCCTACGCGTAGCAAAACCCTAATCCTACGCGTAAGTTATTCCTTGGTTTGATCTTCGTTTTCGTGGTTTACTCCGTGTTTTCTTGCTTGGATAAGCCTGAAAATACGTCGACTTTGGATATCTTTTACACTGTAAAGTGTAAAAGATCACTTGGGATAAAACCCTAAAATTACGCATAAGCATAAGCTTACGCGTAGAAATCCTACGCATAAGATTTTTCTTACGCCTAAGCATAGTCTTACGCATAAGATAATCCTACGCCTAACTTTTGTCTACGCATAACTTTAGCGTCTTTTCCCTACTTACGCGTAAGCTAAATCTACGCGTAACTTTGGTGTTTTTACGCATAAGTGCTACTTGGTTATTGTGATTTCTACGCCTAAGGATACTTCTTCAACAAAGGTTCATTCGACTACAAAGATCCATTTTTACCAACACAAGTTTTCAACATGTCACAACCACCATACTCTAACTATTTCCCTTACACTTATCCTCAACGACAACAACAACTAAGTCCACAACATCAACAATGGAATCAACAACAAGCAATTTATCAACAACAATTTAATCAACAACATACTCCACAACTTGGAGCAATTCCTCCACCACAAATGGTTCAAACACCGCCAAGTCTTCAAGTTCAACCCTACACAAATGACTTCAATCAACATCCATCAAGGAACACTATGAAGGAACCCACTTGGTTTGCAAAGATGTGTGAAGCTTTAAGCAGCCAACAATCAATTCATGAGGCTGGATCACTTGATAGACCTCCAATGCTCACTCCAGGAAACTACGATCAATGGGTGATAAGGTTCTTTAGGTTTTGTGATCTGAAGAAGCCACATGGAAAGTTCTTAAAGAAGGTTATCTTGGAAGGTCCATTTGAGATGCCTACTGTCATTGTACCCGGAGATCCAAATGCCATTCCACTAAGAGATGAACAAACGAACATTGCTACTGTTACAGACTTGAATCCTCAAGAACTTCTACACTATGAAGCAGATGAACTTGCAATGGAATATATCCTCTTAGGATTACCAAACCCAATTCTTCGTAGTGTTGATGCTCAAAAGACTGCACAGAAAATGTGGGATCATATTCGTCTTCTTATGGAAGGATCGGTACTCAATCAGGAGGATTTGGAATCCAAAATTTACTTGGCTTATGAACACTTCATGATTGAACCTGGAGAGACACTAGAGTCCTATCATCATCGTTTTTCAGACATCATCAATGATTTGGATAAACACAACACCATCATGCCAAGAATTGCAGTGAATACTAAGTTCCGGAGTAGTCTTGGTCCTGAATGGGAGAAGTATGTCATTTTTCTCCGTCAAGCGAAGAATATGCATCATTCTACATATGGATTGTTGTACGATTACTTGAAGCCTCATGAAAAGGAAGTTGATCGGGAAAGGATTCTCCGTGCTCAAATTGCTCCACCTACACATCCGGAAAATCAACAACTTGCCTTATATGCTCAACAAAGTTATCCTCCTCAACAAGCAACTCAACCAACTGCCTCAGTCACACCAAACGATCACTCACAGCAACCTCAACAAAATCAATTGGTTCCTTACAACAACAACAATGATCAAGCACTTCATAATCAAACTAATGAGGAATCTGATCCGTTCGAAGCATTGCAACAGGGATTTGTTATGATTGCTAATGCTTTTAGCCGTTATACAAACAAATCCAACAATCGTATTCGCTCCTCATCCAATACACGAAATCAGTCTGTTGTGAACAATGGACGAGTTGAAGTTCAGAATCGTGGTTATGGTCGTCAAATGGGAGGTGGTCAAGGGTTTAATGCTATGGGTAGGAATAACAACAGAGCTCAAGTGGTGGAACAGGGAAATGTTCAGAATGTGTTGAATGGTCTTCGATGCTACAACTGCAATGAGAAGGGACACCTGGCTAATGCATGCCCAAAGCCAAGGACTAGGGGCAGTGCTTATTTCAAAGAGGCTCTTCTTTTGGCTCTTAAGGATGAAGCTGGTGGATCTCTCACAAACAAAGAACAGAGCTTTATGGCAGATGCAGACTCAGATGATGATATGGAGGACTTGCAGGCCAATGCAGCTGTTATGTTGATGGCTAATATGCATGAGTTACACATGAGTGAAACAGGCCCAGTGTATGACACTGATGGCTTGTCTCAGGTACCCGAACAAACCATCATCATATCTGAACTAATATCTCCACCAATATCTGAATCCGGCACGGCTCATACTGTTCAAAATGAGTCATCTACATCTCATTCTGACGATTTTCAAATAAACCCTGTAGTTACATTTGACGATCAAGATGACCTTATGGTTTCCTTTGATAATCAAATTGACTCCGTGGTTGTACTTGAGGATCTAAATAATGATCATGTTGTGACTCACGTTGAACAAGCCGAACTGTTGCCTCATCCAGATTTTGCTCGTTTAATTCAAGACCATCAAATCAAAATGGAGGAATGTTATGCATTAAATAAGGAATTAAAAAGCAAAAATGCACTGTTAACCAAGGATTTTGAATGCTTACAAATGCAACTCAACTTTTTCAAAACTCAAGAAAACCGTGAAAAAGGTTTTGAAGCCGCTTTTGCTAAATCTCATCAAAACGAAAAATATTTAGAGAGACAGATGCGTGATCTAGCCGCTTCGAAGAATGCTTTGTTGTCTGAAATAGAAAAACTGAAACATGAACATAAAAAGCAAATTAACGCTCTCACCTTGGAAAATCAAAAAGCTAAGGCTGAGTTGTTAACTTGTCAAAAACAGTTCTCCGCATACAAAAAGCATTCAACGAATCGGGTAGATGACCTTCTTGAAGAAATTATCGGCTTGCAAAACAAAATCAAAGAGTTTAAAACTGTTGTTTACAAACATGGTGAATCAGTAACAACTATTGAAAAGTTTACGTTAAAACCCAATCCAAAAGGATATGGACCAAATCTAGCTGATTACAAACCAAAGCTTTCACTAAAAACATTCAAACCAAATCCTGAAGTTTCCAGTGCAGAATATAAAATTAATGATACTGTTATGAGTGTTGTTGAATACCATCATCAAGAGGAATTAGATGCAGAAGACGAGAGTCGATCAAAATTAAAAACTGTTGTTTA